>PVJA010015543.1:0-45214 GCA_004027025.1 Myocastor coypus
AAAAAAAAAAAAAAAAAAAAAAAAAAAAAAAAAAAAAAAAAAAAAAAAAAAGAAACAAATTTAAAAAGAGAAATGTTTGTCTCATTCTTAGCATTTAGGAACCAAATTGAGTTAAATTGTTAGACTGCTTATATTTCAGTGTTAAATGTCAGTTGCTGTTTAATTATAATAGTGTGAAACAGTCTGAGTTCTTGGAAAACTGCTAAATATAGTGAATGTGTATATATGCCTCTATGTGTGGGTGTGTGTGTGTGTCTATACCCATCTGTGAGGTTAAATTATCAAATAACTGGGGCCCAGCGGAATGGCTCAGTGGTCTAAAGCGCCTGCTTGGGAAAGCTTGGGCGGCTTCAGGGACCGTGGTTCGATCCCTGGCACCACATGCTGCGCCAGCCTTGCCCTCGGGGCAGGCTGAGCCGGCCATAAAATGAGTGAATAAACAAATAAAGGTTCTGAAACAAGAAAAAAAAAATAAAAAATAAAAAATTAAAAAAAAATAATAAATTATCAAATAAAAAACTGTACTGTCATATAATTGACTTTAAAAAGGATAGAATGTAGGTTTACAAGTTTAGGTATAATTTTAGGTACAAATTCAATACACACGTTTTGCAGAAATTTCAATTACTAAAAATGAAAAATAAATTCTCTTACCATTTCTAACTTTTTTCTGAAAGAAATATCATTTACAGATGATACTCAACCTAAGCTTGTAAATCACGTCTAGTGAACCCCACGTTGGTCAGGGTCCAGGCTTGATCTCTACATAGCTTCCTATTGTTCAAAGTGTACAATCCTTTCTCCTAGAGCCTACATATATCCTAAACTTGCTTCTGGGAGGCCATTTGCATAGACTGAAATTCCTGACTGTCTGCAAAGAACTTCAAGACACAGACAAAATATCAGTTTGCATCACAGGAGGAATGTTGACACAGAACCAACGCCATAGATTAGTGATACTTATCCAGGAGCATACAAGGTGAACAAGTCCTTACTCACCCTGTACACACTTGACATGAAAAAAGATGGTGCTTCCTCTGACAAAGGCTTACAAATTCTGCACTGCTGTGTTCCTTATGAACTGCCAGGAGAGGGCTCTTACAGTCTCGGTGTAAGTGTGTATACCACTCCCGGGCTTTTGAGCTTCACCTGCAAACTGCTGCCTATTGTGATAGCCTGGTCTATAGTAGTCATACATAAGGCAGGATCCAAGGCATCACAATGAAAAAGTGGCAAAATTTCAAGAGCATTGAAAAGGTGTGCTTTTGCATACTTGAAAACATCCTTTCCAAGGATAAGACTTCATTTTAACTTGTGCAGAATATTACTGGTGCATGTGTGAAAGAATTTTTCTTTAATATTAGAGAAAGAATTGGAGACACAAAAGAATTACCTAACATATTTTTCAGATTTGGCTTAAGAATTTTCTTAACTTCTAGTAAAAACTTGACATCAGAGTACACTACATGTATGATTTAAAATATAAATGCACTCATTAACATGGATTTACAATCAAGGAAGGAATACAATTTATAGAAACAGGAGGAAAAGGAACTGTTCTATTATTTCACCAACTTAGCAGCTTCAAAATAATCACTGAAATCCAAGAGGAACTTGATAACTAAATTTGATAACTAAATTGGAGATCAAATTTACAAATATTTAAACACTTAGTCATAGTATTTAAATAGCTACTATTTAAATGCAGTAACAAGGTGTAGTAACAAGGTGTACATGATAAAGCCACAATATGCAGTATAATTTGGCAATTAATATACATTAATAATTCTAACAAATAAATAAAATATTCTTTAAAATATGTGTATTTTATGTAAATACGTTTTTGAAGCTTTAAACATAAATAACCATCTATGCCTTTATGCAAGAATTCCAAACATGAGTCACACACTGAGGTAATACACTATATTAAAAGAAAAATGCATCATGATTAAAGGGGTAAGCCATAATGAAGACATGTGCTAAAGGATTAACTGACACGCACCTCATCGGGCATTATTTCCGATATCGAGTAAAATAATTAATGGATTTGCAGTATCTGCAAAAAATCTAGTCAAATACTTCTATCTTCATTTTGAGCTTCGTGGTTGTTAGTGTTACTACATTATTTTAAAGACTAAACTTTTAATATTCTTCATACTGGGGAAGAATTAATTGTCAAAAAGTAATGAAAATATGCATTGGTCTTCCAAAAGCACAGAACAGACAGAGCCTGTCAGAGCTGTCGGTTTCTACTTTTGTATTCTTGTGATGCTTCACGGATAGAGACGGGCAAGGTATAGACCTTACTTCCTACATCTATGGATAGATATGTATCTCTTGGGTTCTGGAATTTGTAGTTTCCAAAATCATTTTCTGTATAATATCTTATTTTGTTTTATATTACCTCTATGGGCTTAATTACTGGATTTGTGTGGTGAGCGAATAAAGATGAATAGTTCAAAGAAGAGAAACTTCAACCCTTGTTATTATTATTATTATTATTATTATTATTATTATTATTATTATTATTATTATATTTCAGAGATCCTTGAGAGAAGGGAAGCATCCCTAGTGGATCTAGCTCAGAAATTGCCATTCTCTTCATACCTCCTACCACGTATTACCTCTTATCTTTTATTCTTTTACCAGTTTATCAAAAAATCGTGTCTTTTAAATAAAGTACTTTGGTTTCCTGCCAAATATTTTAACTGATTTTTCTCTTTCACTCTCAAATGGAAACTGAACCCACCATCAGAGCTAATCCTTTTCACTCATTAATAGTCAATGTAGCTTTTTCTTTCTTTTACAGATTCAACTCTGCTTGTTTGAACTAAAAGAGAAAATTACAAATAGTTTTGTAAAAAGTGATGTACTTTTTATTAAATACACCCAACTGGTGCAAGACAGTTGGTTTCAGTGAGGTTCAACAAACCTCACGCCAAAAGGTAGTCCATACCTTCATTTGTTATTTGTCATTAATTCAAACCAAATTTCTTCTTTTTTAAAAAAAGAGATCTAAGTTTACATATATAATGCTAAAGATCTACATACTACTTAAGGAAAAATACATGATTATCATTATTAATCATGCTATCAACACACTTGTTTTCTCTTTTGTTGGAAAGCTACCACTGAATGATCTTTATACATTTTAAATGATTTAACTTATAATTATCTACTCTATGTATAGTCTCATGGTTAAAAATCACTGCAACATAGATAGATGATAGACAGATATTTGGGGAGAAAGTTTTAAAAAATAAGTCTTATCATATACTAAGCACTTAGAAATAAAATTAATCGAAAAACCTAGAGGAAATAAGTGGTCTAGCTAAGAGGGGATGAATGTCCAGAAAGAGTGTGCTGGGTCTTCTTTATTAAGTGAAATGACTCATCTGTCTTAATATACTCTAGCACCACCTGTTGCTAAACGCCTATGAGCTAAAAAAAAAATTTAGAAAAGACATTCGTCCATTTTCATAGGTGACTTCCTGCTCTTATACTACATTGGAAATATTGATAACCCTGCACATACATTAGGGATCTCAATCTATTTTTTTCTTCCTCTGCCTTCTATAATCCCTATTTTCTATGATATGGGCCAGGTGGCAGAAGTTATTATCATCCTCACACCACACACAATCATATAGAAGATGCAGAGTCTTATTTTGGCTTCAGTATAAAATTTCTTGCTTATTGGTAATAATTAAAGTCTATTTTACTTCAATAATCAGCAATTAATGGCAATTTTGAGCCATTGTTAAAATGAATCTGCAAGATTCCTTCTTTTTAAAACTAAGTGTTATATATCTAATATGGATATTAGCCTCTTTAAGTGTGTTGTCCTGCCTGTCTGTATAAGGAAGCCGGAGTCTGGGTTGGAAGGCTGAAGGGGATCAGTGTTAGAAGATGGGTGAGTACCTGTTGGAAGGAACAGCCACCATCAATAGTACAGCAGTCCACGCTTGCTATAAAAACAGACTTAAATTCAAGATACATAAGAATTTACAAAACTGTTTCACACTGGCTTATATTCTTACTAATGGGTCAAAATAACATTATGGATCCTCAGGAACCAGCATTAGTTCAGACCAAGTGCCAAGCATTGCCCAAAATGTCTGATCATTTGGCTTTCCTCCAATGTACAGTTACCCTAACAAAGAACCTTAGGTCCTTTCAAGGAAGACTGAGATAGTTTACCACATAAGTTGTTGGTCACGCACCACATTCCTTCCTAAAGGGGATCCAGACTTCTCTTCCATTAATGCATTATGGGTCTGTAATGTGGCTTATGTTTGGGACCTAGGTAAGGGTCCATGATTCTTTGATGCTAAGATTTAAGGTAGGTTTCATCTCCTTACATATTTTTGATTGCATAAATCAAAGAAAAATTTGTAGGCTTCCTATTTCACTTTTTGAAACAGCTTGACTAATCAGCTAATGCTATTGATAAAAGTGCATCCTATTATTCTGGTCAATGTACTACTTCTGCTGCCCATTGTCATAAGTATGTGCACCTGGCCTTTGGTGCCACCTGACTCCTATGAATTCCCCTGTGAGATTTCATTGAACCAATTGCTCTTAAGTTTCCTAATTGTGTAACCATGGTCCCCATTCTAAAGTCAATCATACAGAGAAGAGTAGTAACAGCAGTCTTAAGGGACGTGGGTGCTCCTATCACTAATTATTACTTAGGGTTTTAATGAAGGGTACATTTCCTGACATATTAGATTTACCATGAAAAATCCATTGTAGGATTCCATTTGCCTAAGCCTTTAAACTCCCACACCAAGAGTAAACAACAGAAATCAGGCATCTCTAACTCACTGACTGTGGGCCATTATTTGACATATACTTCTGCCAACAAGCTAAGCAAAATACTAGCACCATTTATTTTACTCTATGAGCTTCAACATTAAATTCAGAATATCTGCTTAACAGCCCACATTGACAGACTTTTCATGGTCCAGCTATGTTTTGCTATCATTATCCCACTCTAATAAAACCTGTTTTCACACTTGTTCATCAGACTTCCTTATATGAGTTAAAAAAACTCAAGATTTGGAGAAAAAGAGTGGATTTCTTTATGGATAACACTATATAGCTATAGCTCTATCTATATATCTATCACTCTTAGTAGTCTTCTGTGATTCAAGACTGGTTATAGGCCTAGAGGCAAACATGGGTGGTGAGGGTATGTTTTTGGGATGGCCTATATTGTATATATGTTCAACACTGTGTTATGGTTTATGTCTAATTGTCCCCCCCAAAACCTCATGAAGTCACTGGGTAGGGACTTCTAGAGTTTGAGACTTGATCCATGATCCCTGGGATTTTGGGTTTTAGTACTGATGGGATTATGGGTTGAAGTACTTCTGGGATTATGGGTGTAGCCTAATATGGGGCTAAGGCAGAGAGCCTGAATGTAATATAAAGAGAGACAGAAAGACAGACGGGAACTGTTGTTTTCTGCTGCCCTGTTTGGTTGGCTACTTCTGCCACCATTCTGTTGCTGTTCTGCTGCCATGAACTGAATACTCTCTACCCTGTTCCACTCAGCCTTTGGCCAGCCGAATATGGACTGAAACTTCCACAAACTGTGAGCTAAATAAACCTTTCCTTCCTTCATCTTGAGTGTCTGGTATTTGTCCCAGCAATGAGTAAAATGAACTAAGACACATGGGATTAGTTTCCTCAAGTATATTAGGAGAAGCCAACATCACAGGGGTTGGAGGTGGGTATGTCTGCACAATTATGTGTGGGAAAATATCTTCCTCTGGCAAAATAGTATCACTAGGATCTAGGAGCTCCACATCCTCTGCCACATGAAGATTCTCCCAAACATCTCCATCCCAGTTCATGGGATGTCACTCTCTTCTACTCAATAACTTTACTTCTGATTACCATCAGGGACTCTGAGCATTAAAATTACACTCTATTTCAGCCAACCTAATTATGAGAGCCTGTGTTTGGGTTCCCGAACCCTTAACTCTAGAGCTAAAGAGATTCTCCTTCAGTACATACTTGGAAGTTTTCAGATATAATATGTGTACCTGGAGATGGGGATTTGAATCTTTGTCTCATTTTACATTATTAATTTGTCATTACAGTTGGAAAACTTTAGATATTCTACAGATGTTTTGAGCTCACTGCTTTCTTTTAGTTTGTCCAGAGATGCTAAGAGCAAGCATATTTTCAACTCTACCAAAAATATATTCAAAAGTACCACATATAGAGTTACTAAATTCCTTACATCTTACAAGTGGTGAGTTAGGATGATCAAATGCATCCAGGTTGCTTATTTCTTATTTATAGCTCACACCAAGGACTATCCATATTTCCAGTATCAGGAGAGATTATGGTATCTTTAGGTCTCATCATCTTCGAGAGCCAATCCAAGAACCAGGAAAGCTGTTACAGAGTTGTCTGTTTACCATTTTGCTTCTCTAGAGCCACTCCCAAGACCAATATCTGGATCTTTCAGTGCTTATCAGAGAAACCAATTTAATGAAAGTTAAACAAATATTAAGAATTTATACAGCCCTGCAGCATGTCATGCTCTGAGAACTTGAGCTTCAGAGTAGCTAACAATCGCTAAGCTGTTCTGGTGGCATCTTTACTTGATCGTGTCTGATCTGTGATCATGTCTTTTCCATGTGTACCTCTTGATTTTTCCATCATGTCTCAAAGTAAATGCTTTAAGAATGAAAACAAAAAGAATTTATAAGATTGGCTTAAAATCCCCTTGTACAGTCAAGTGTGTAAGAGTGAATAATGGTTGTCTGTGCCCTGGAGATCTGAAGGAGTTCAGTGTGCTGCGCCACACAAGTCTATATTAGGAAACTCAAGGAGCTGGGCTGGAGGCTGCAGAGTCTGCGATGGAAGCCAGGAGATGAGGACTAATTGGAAGGCAAAGACTGGAAATCCTATGAAGGAAGCAGAAAGAAGCCTTTCCTTCTTTTTCATGTCCTTGATATGCCTTTCAACTCACAGGCTTATTGCTTGGTGTCACACCCAGGTCAGGTCATCTGTTTTAAATAAATCTCCACAGCTATACTGAAAACCGTACAGACCCAACTTAGTTGGGTGTTTCTGACTAAAGATATACACTCAATTAATTATCAGTGATGCACTCCTCCAAAGAATAAAAAGTGAGACTTCCTCCTCCTTTCCCTTTTCATGCTATTCAGGCAATAAGGCTAGTGGTGGATACCACCTATATCCATGGCAGTCTTCCCACTTCAGTGGGAAGCACTAGCACTATAGGAAATTGACCTGGTAGGCCTTTCAATTCAAGTTGATATCATTATCAAAATTGACAATGAAATTGAAGATCATCTTGTCAACTTCCATTTTAAAATTTCTGTCAAGGTTTTCAGTGAATAAATTTATTAATTCAGAAAAGAATAAAATATTTATCAGGCTGAGTATTTCTACCCACGAATATATATCTTCCTTTGAACAACTTTTATGTTTTCAAATGAATTTTAAATTTTGATTATCAATGTCTTTGACATTTGGGGCTTTACACATTCTTAAACACAATTTATTAAGTAGATATTTCCTTTCTTCAGTTGTCCATCATGGCATGTCTTGTTTTGTGTTGTTTTGTTTTTGTTTTTGGCGAATTATTGCTTCTGTCTATGGATTGTGTATCTAGTCAACTAGCTGGGTGTTCTTATTTGTATGATAAACTGAATTGATTTCTTTGGATTTTAGGTGGACAGTTAGACTACCTAATGTCATGCCAGTTTTTATTGTTTCCAATAATTTATATTTATTTTTTATAGTCATTACATTTGCTAGAAGTCTAGGGAAAATGAAGATATTGATAATAATTGTATTCATTTTTAATCCTTATTAAAATTCTTCTAACTTATCTTGATAATTAGAGTGTATTGAGTTTTGTTATATATTTTTATTGAATTAAAGAATATATTGTTATCAAAAATGTTTAAGTTTTATCAAGCACTGTTTTGTACTTCAAGGGGAATATCATATGCATTTCCTTCTCTCAAATTTACTAATATAATAGTAATATGGTATTCTTCAATATCTATGAAGAATTGATTGCATAATGCTCTGCAGATATGAAAGTCCTCAGATAGAACTCTTAACACAGAATGACACAAAATTATCCTATACATACATCCTCTTGTATACTTTAAATTATCTCTATTACTTATTATAACTAACATAATATAATAGATATGCAAATGTTCTTATACTTACTGCTTAGAGAATGATAATATAAGTTGACAGAACAAAAATTACAGAAAAAGAGGGGCTACAAGGATAGCCAATATTTTGGCCCTAGCCCTTTGAGGACATAAGAGAACTTGTGCTGTAACATTCTATAACTCAGTAGTTTCCCAAATTTTCTGTTCAAGAAAATTATGGGGCTACAGATGAAAGGGACTGAAGATGTATAGTGTACCTAAGCAGAGCACCTAGAAAGAAAACATTGTCTTAGGCTTCCACAGAGAGCAAACTGGTGAAGCAACGGCTGTGACTCATCCATATGCTCAGAGTAAAGATATATGCACATAAAATTGATCAAAATAAAAATTTTAAGCATTAACTGCTACCTTCAAAACACTGAAATTAGAAATCCTGTAAATATTATACACACATTTTTGCCTTTACATTTTTCCTATCCTTTCTCTTTTACCTTATCCCAATTGTTTATTCTTTACAGTCTCCCTCTATTTTACTATATCTATTGTACCTTTCAGAATTTATTTTCTTTTTTAGGTTCTTAGACTAGCAAGACAATATGTTTACACAGGTGGGTCTGATTTTATTTCTCTTATGAATATAACCTATAGTTACATTAATTTACCTATAAAAACCTCAAGTTTATCTTATTTTTATTTTTTACAATAATTAACACATTACATATTATTGTCTTTGTCATAGTTGTTTAGAGTACAAGATGCAGACATGATTTCTTATCTAAACATCATCAGTACAGATCTTTCTTTTCATTTCACAAGGATATATTAGCTGTTTATATAGCTAATATATGCAATACCCCATAACAGTAATGATCAGCTCATCTGACACTATTAGAAGCTGTTGACTTGAACCTTCACAACTTAGCATATTAATGTGGCTTTCCATTTTATACCTCTAGGTTAGATTTTTCTGCTGGATGGTTAAAAGCAAGATAAAACAAGGCCTATATTAGGAAAAATATAACTTTTGTATCTGACAAGGTTCAACAGGTCCCCTCAGGATTTACCCTGAAACCATGTACTGAGGTTTACAGAACTTTTGTCCATGTCAGCCATCTGGATGAATCATGACCATTGACTGAATAATTTGCTCTTTGTGAAAGTCTGAGGGAATGTTTTTTCTCTAGGTGACTTTTCTTAGGCACACTACACATCATCTATCTCTTTCCTCTGTGACCCTATAATCTCCTTGACCAGGAAACTTGTGACTCCTCTGAGTTATAGGCCATTACAGTACAGGTTTTGTTTTGTTTGTTTTGTTTTGTTTTTATGTCCAGTGTCCTCACTGACCTTGAAGGGCTAGAGCCAAAATATTGGCTATTCTTGTATCCCTTCTTTTTCTCTAATTATTTGGTCTGCCAACTTAAGGTGCTAACCCTCCAGAAGAGAAGTTTAATGATATTATTCCTCGTAACGTAGCCTAGCCTTTATAATGTTGGTGAAATTTAGAAACAGAATCTCATTAGGATGGCTAGATTGGCCTCAAAATTTAAATCTTCAGGGATGGTCAGATAGCTCAGTGGATTAAAGCACCTTCAAGTAGGCATACAGCCCAGGGATTCAATCCCCAGGTCTGCCACACCAGCCCTGCTCCCCAGGGTGCATTGAGACAGCAACTGAAATTGGGCATGGTGGTGCATGCCAGTAATCCCAGCTCTTGGAAAGCTGTAAACAAGCAGATCACTACAATCCTGATCTAGTAGTGAGAATCTGAACACCCTGTAGACCTGTCTTTAAAAATAAAAAATAAAAATTTCAATCTTATTGCCTAAGCTTCCCCAGTAGCTGTATGCTACCACACCTGGTATTTTCTTAATGTTTTCATCAATATTAATATACTATAATTGGGTTAACAATGAATTTATTGTTAACAAACAAGCATAGCAAAATTTTATTAACTATTGTGTTGTTACTATTTTGTTACTGTTATTAACCATTTCTGTTATTACCTGAAAGAATTTAAAGAAGAAAAGTCATAGTAGCTGAAAGTATGCTCTTTAAATTCTTTAAAACAGAGAAAATGAATTCTTAATTCAGCATAATCGTATAAACTCATTTTTAAATATCTTCATATCTTGAATCATGTAATTATTTTAGAAACAGTGCTTTTTTATCAGTCTTGAAACCATTAAAGTTAAGAACGTAGAAAGAAATGACATTTTCTTCACTTCTGCTGACAGAATAAATATTATGTTGTAGCTCTCTTGAGACAGAAGATTTCTTTAGTTCTATTTCTTAAAAGAACCTAATACACAACAAACACTCTTCTATATCTGTAATTCCCAGTAAAGGCAATAAAGCAGAGATATAAGCCACTCAGAATAAAAAACATAAAGATATATGTCATTGTTTTTCATCTCTGTTCTAGTGTGGAGAGTTCTCTGAGTGTATAATTTAGTCCTTATTTTCAAGAGTTTTTCATTTAATTTATGAGATCATTTTATTTTTCCTGTTATATTAAATTTGCATAGAAAATAATTTTAATAGGGCTCCAAAGTTGGCTGTACTAATTGGAAAAAGCTAATTATAAAAGTATTTATAAGCTTGTTGCTAAACTCTTAGTAATTACCATTGGCCTTAGTCCTGTTGTCCTTGCTTGTACAATAAAGATGTAATAAAAATCTGTCATCACTGATAGGAAAGGACTAACACATTATTGAATATTTTCTACATATATGCAAAATAACATAATATGATAGTATTTAATGTCATTAATATTACCTATGTTTTGTTTTTGAAAATTACTTATTGATGGACATCATACATTAACTTTCTGTGAATCATAGATCATCACTGGTTGTACTGTATAAAGAAAAATTTTTTCTAAAAAGTACATTAATGATTTACTCTAGAAAGTGTTGACCTTTTAAGTGCCTTTTTGTCTTTCTCCCGTTCTTTCTTATGTTTTCAGTATGCAAGGACGCTTGCTGCACTTTGTGCATTCTGTAGTAATGCTCAGCTTTTCAAGTGAGTGACGACCTCTGCCAGGCAAATAGTAAAGGGTTTGAATTTAAGTAAACGCCTTCCTTTCTCCTGGAGCAAAGTGTAAGTTAATGAACACATGGGCCACTTGGGAACTGCTACTATGTATTACTTGTTAGCAGAACTGTTTTGGCAGGAAGGTCACATTTAGAGTCAAGGCATGGATTTCCACTGGGGTAAAAGTCACTAATTTGGACACAAAATTAGAATAGATGCCAAGGAATCTCAAAGGTGCTTTAACACAAGTACACCAAATCTTCATACAGACATAGGGATCTCACATACAAGAAAGAGATTAACAATTATTTATTTCTCATTGTAAATTTTCTGTCTGTAACTGATACAGCTAAATAAAAAGCTCAATCTTGTTACTTGCCCGCCTAAAGTAAATGAGATTATTGGTTTAAAAAAAATATATATATATACATATATATATATATATATATGTATATATATATATATATATATATATATATATTCTTTTTTCTCCCCTCTTAACTTATAATTCACTTATGTAAAGGTTACTATTTCAAGAGTAGCCTTAGCTTCAACTACATTACAAATTTTCACTAAAAATATAAAAAGAAGCTGCTTCAGATCTTCACGAGCTGTTAAACTCTCACAGCTGACCCCGGCTGTCTTTTTTGCACCATCGACAATCTCAGAGAGCAACCACTTCAGGCAAGGGCTCTGTGCAACCCTCACTTCTAAACATCCCTACTCACTAAATAAGCAGCAGCTTCTTGTTCACTACTTACAACTTTATCCTCCTTTGTCTGGCTTTATTAGTGATAAGTTTTATGGTACAACCACTCAACTATTTGCCCTTACCTCTGACAATATCTCATTCAGAATTAATGTTTCCTCTTTATTTTGTCACAATGAGAGGAAAGGAAGCATATGGATATTTAGTTTTGAGTATCTGTTACTTCAACTTGAGCTCAGTGTCAAAATCTTCCCTAGGAGAGACAGTGCTATCCATAATAAATGGTGTCTTTTTAATTTTCTAAACTATGCATGTCATTCAAAATAGAATATATATTATATTTGCATTTCAAAATGTGAAATGTTAAAAATCTTCTATCTGGCACAACTGATGTTATCTTTAAAGGTAACAAAAAAGAAAACGAAAAAGCAAATGACTGAATATAGAAAAGTTTGGGCATTTTCTGACTCAAAATCCTTTTGTTCTCTACGTTTTGCAAGTAGCTGGAAGCTAGGAGTTTCTTTTCAATCAAATAAACAAATTCTTTGAACAGGCTGAACAGAGGCATGGGATCTGACCAGATGAAAGTGTTGTGAGTGACAAAAGACAAATAGAACCAGGGGAAAACAATTCAAAAGCAGAGTGTTGATGCTGGGTGTACCCTGAGCATTGTGACATTCACTAGTTTTTAAAGTGTGGTCATCACAGGTGGCAGTAGCATTACACACAGTCTTGTGAGAAATGTGAGAACTTAGGCCTCATCCTGACCAATGGGACCAAGAAACCACGAAATAAAGTTCAAGAGCAGGGACTTTCTCAAGGAAAACTTCGGAATTACTAGACTAATATTGGTGTTAAATGTTCTGGGCTTAGGAATCACTTCACATTCGACTCAAATCTGTGTATTTCCAGCAGCATGCTTGCTTGCTAAAGGTGAATCAGTCTCCCTGAAGAGCATGTGTTTATCTTTCTGTTTCATTCTCCCTCTCAAACAGCACATCAACAGAAAAATATTGAAAAAGTAAAGAATGTCACGGAGTCCCCAATATCCCTGCTTTTATACATTTTTTCTCTGATTAAAATTAACTAAAAGCCAAGAGAAAAATATGAAATCAATGTGAACATATCATTCCAAAAAGTAAAACTCCATATTTTAAAAATTCCTTTTTTCTTCTTTGTCTTTTTGACAGTTCAGGCTGGCCTTGAGCACAGGTCTGTAGCCCAGGCTGGGCTCAAACTCACACTGATCCTTTTGCCTAAACCTCCTAAGTGCTGGGATCACAGGCATGAGCCACCACAACTGGCTTATATTTAAAAATTTTTACAATATGCATTACTTTAAAAAATCCGAAAAATAAAACAAAAATGATAATGCTAAACTATGATATGAGAGAATGGTTTCTACCTGGAAGAAAGAAAAATGATTTAAAATGAGGTTTTAATTAATACATTTGATTTAAACATTAAAAATACTGTCCAAAAGTACTTAGAATCAATATTGTTTTATGTGAATAGAAGAAAATGTGATTGAAATATTACATATGGTATTCATTTTAAATTAGGGTTTTCACTTAGCAATGTTCATTTAAGGATTGTGCATTTGTGGTATAGTGACATTTTTAGTGCTAAATAATACACTTAACAACCACCATGGTATACCACAGTGGTTGACTTTGCATTTTTGCAATTTTATTTTATTTTATTAATTTTTGTGTGAGGATCTACAGTGTTTACAGGGCTCAGTACATAGATCAGTCTCCCAAAGCACTGGAATTACAGATGGGAGCCACCAGGCCCCGTCTCAAGTGCCTCTCAGCACGCCCTGGTGAGGCTGACACATCCGGCTGGGTATGGAACTTCTGCTGCTGCGTCCACCTAAGCAGGCACTTTAATCTCCTGAGGTATTTGGCTGGCCCTCATTTTTGTAATTTTAAACAAAGCAGACATTAATACCTATGCACTGGTCATGTGGACATGAATTTTCATATCTTCTGGGAAAATACAAAACAGTGCAATTTTCGGATCAGATCTTTAGAGAACATTCAGTTTTATAAGACATTTCTAAATTACCTTTCAAAATGGTTTCATTATCTTTGCATAGTCATAAGCAGTGAGGGAGATGCTCCACATCCTTGTTAATATCGGGCATTGCCACTGTTTCAGACTCTGATAATTCTACAGATCTGTAGAGATAGTCTATGGTTTTAATTTGAAAATCCTTAATGTCATATGGAACATGCCACAATGTACAGCTGGTCTTCCAACCCTATTTCCTAGCATGTATGTCCAACACGATAGCAGTTTCACCCATTGACTCAACTGATGACAGTTAGCCCCAAAGGAGCTTCAGGGCAGGGCCCAGTCACAGGAAAGACCCATAGGGATGAAGCTATCCTAACATCCACAGAACATAACTGGGAAAACTACAAGATAACTAACCATGTGGAACCTCCCAGAGAGGGATGTGTCTAGGGAGGGCCTGTGAGCTCCTTGTCTCTTTCCATAGGCTTTGTCTTAGGCAACTCTCCATCCATATCTTTGTGATATGCAAATATAAGAAACTAGTACAGTGAGAGGTTTTTCAGCAAATTAATTAAACCTGAAGAGGGAGCTACGGAAACTGCAAAATAGAGCTGGTCAATCTCCACAGCTGAGCTGTGTGTGGGACTGAACCCAGGTCTTGGCCATTCAACTCCCACTGGTAGCTTTGTACGGGATACACTGCAGAAAAGAACAGTCTTGGGACTAATGGTATCTCCGTTTAGATAATAGCAGCATTGAGTTGAGCGAAAGAATACCCAGTGGGGTCACTGGTTGCGCTATTGCTAACTAGGGTCAGGTGAGAAAAAGCAAAACCACAGACATCTGCTGTCAGAAGATTGGAGTGAGTATAGCAGGAGAAACTGAGTTTCAGCATCTTTAAATAGAGTTTGCCTACTATTGTATCATTATAAGTTTTAACTTCTCATGTATCTCTATTCCAAATAAAATTCATATCACCATGAAAGTCATTCTTCCTGAGGTCTAAGTAACTAAATAAAGGACATAAGAACAAATCTATGCAATTTAAGCAAGAGTATTTAAGCAGTATGGAGTGAGAAGTCAAATATCATACCAACTTATATCACTTAATGAATATAATAAATGTGATTCCCTTCTTAGATGTCAAACTTATATATACATATATTAATTAACCATAACTTAACTATTTTACCTGAAACCCTCATAGATTAAATAGCTAGAGCCATATATCACTCTATGAGAAAGTAAATTTATTTTAGGATTTAAAAAAAAAAACAAAAATCATGGTAAGCAGCTTTTGTGGACCAATTAAGCATGGTCCGCAAAAGAAATTTATTCAGGGTAACTTGTTTTGGTTTCAGCGATTTTTATTTTTTTTAATTTTTATTTATTTTTTTCTTGTTTCAGAGCATTTGTTTGTTTATTCACTCACTTATATGGCCGGCTCAGCCCACCCCGGGGGCAGGGCTGGCGCAGCATGTGGTGCCAGGGATCAAACCGAGGTCCCTGAAGCCACCCAAGCTTTCCCAAGCAGGTGCTTTAGACCACTGAGCCATCCCACTGGGCCCTTCAGTGATTTTTAAAATTGTGTTTCACATTAGAAACATTTTTTAAAATTTAATATTTTATTGTTTAAATTTAACAATGGTTATATTACATATTTTCATCGTCAGATCAGTTTAGATTAATACATATAAGTATATAAGATTGATCAATTAAACATTAATCATTTTAAATCAACATTACTTTTTTTTTTCTTTTCCCCTTTCTTTTTTTTGAAAGTTGACATATTGCATATTGCCCTCACAATCATTCTACAGAGTACAGTGTGTGGGCATGACCCACCTCCCTATTGATGTTGCTTAGAAAAAGAAAAATAGAAAAGAATATACTTCTCTTTGGACTAAGAGGAAGCAGATACATACACAGTCAAATGTTCTGCAATTGCAGTGGGCCACCAGTGAAGCTTATAATGTTGGAGGCTATTGAATCTAAGCCTCCTAAAGCTCATCTCACCAATCTATCTCTGCGTTTCATGCATTGTAATTAAACATTTTTTTTTCTTGCTGGGTGGTCAAGGGCAAGTCGAAGCAAGACCTGTACAACAAAACATTCATTTTTTTTTGTATCTTCCAGGGTCAAATCCCCTCAGGATTAAGTTTGGGTCCATAGACAGTACTTTGTGGAACTGTTGTTAGTGTCAGCCTTCGGGACGAGTCACATTTTTTAACCCAAACTTACCCTTTCAAATATGCATTATGTCCTTTCATTTGGTTGAATATCTAATAGGAACAGTGAGACCTACTTTCTTAAAAACCTACAAAGAAAAATATTCCTTTGCGGTTTTTTATTAACATTTCTCATTTCAACTTAACCCGAAGGCTTAGCAAAGATGACAGTTACAGTGGCACACTTCTGTAATGCCAGAACTTTGGAAACCTAAAACAGGAGAAGCACAACTTCAAACTCAGCTTAGGCAACTTAACAACTTTGAAAGACCCTGTCTTAAAAAAAAAAATTGCCCAGAATGTATTTAGTTCAGTGGGAAAAACCTGTGTTCAATCCTTGACACAGCTCAGAGTACAAATTCTTCCGATCTCTGAGAATGTGTGCTCAGTTGAAGATGTACATTCACACTTGTGTGTCACTGTACTGAGGAGGCTGATCTGAAGGATCCAGAAGCAGCAGCCTTTGCACACATCACTCCAGCAGGTCACATTCTGCTTTTATGAACAGTGGGAGCTAAACTGAATCGCACTAGACTTGCTAATACTTATTCTTTTGGGAAAATAAATAAAACATTTTAAAACTGATTTCTCTTTGAAGTATCATGGCTCAAAACAATTTTGACACTCAATATAGAAGGAACTGGAAAGGAATGAAGGAATGATTATTTTCATGCAAGATAATGACGTATCTGTCAAAATTATCTGTCCATGGGTATATAGGATAGACATAAAAAAGAAAAGACAAAAGAAAATCTGCTAGATTATGGTTATACATACCAAGAGTATTTTCCATCCACATTGAGTATCCCAGGAACTGCAAACATTAGCCATGGCAGCTGTGGTGGTGATGGCAATAACAATAATTGCACACATTATTCTTAACAATTGACAAAATAATTCCCTGAGTATCTTTTCTTAGAATATCAAGAGTATAGTATGGGTCTATTTCTCCTCTGAAAATAAATGTACAAAGAAAAAAAACTCTCCTGTCTCAAATATATTGTTGTTGTTTTTGTTGGCCCTCAGTCCATTACCAGTTCAAGAAATAATGTTTAAAAGTATTTATTTAGGAATCTGCCTATTATCCCAGTCAAGTTGGTTGAATTACTTTCACTTTTTATAGAATAATTCAGCCCTTTTATTTAACTACTACAGGGAAGGAAATAGTATCCAAAAGAAGAAACTGTGTATTTCTTACATTTGAATATTTATTGTGTCTGATGCATGTCTTATATTTGAATATTTATTGTGTCTGATGCATACAGAGTTTGTATGGAAAACACATTTGTTGAGTATTATTTAAAAAGAACAAGAGAAAACCAAATCATAGCTCCATCTACTGAATTTGTATAACCTGCTTTTCAGTGGAAAGGGAATTTCTTATGTGTTCATCTAGAAGTGCTCAGGTGAATGGTAATCACATAACAAAATGCTCTCATTCTTCTATGAGCACTATAACATAAAAATGCTATCAGCTATTTACAAATGCTACTTGATGTGATAAGAGAAGTGTTTAGGTTAAGACTGAATAATAGGTCGCCTCTCAGCCTTTTTGTCCAGTAGGGTTATGCCTAGAAGACTCTAGGAAAGTTCATTCTTTTTCTTTCTACTTCACTACATCCCAATTTTTGTCACGGACTTTTTCTCCCATGAAAGTAACTCAAAATGCTGTGTCCTATTTGTAGATAAAATTAAGACTCTAATTTGACAAATGAAAAACAGAGTCTTATAAAGACTAACTTGTGCAAGGACCCATATTAATGACGATACTGATCATCTATTGCTTCCATAATAAACTCTATATTTTTAAAGTAACAAAATATTTATCTTCTGGAAGATTTTTCTGTGAAGATCAAGAATCTAGGAAGAGTATAGATTCGGTTTATGCTGTTTCAGGCTTTCGGTTGATATAATCTGCATGTTAGGGCAAGGTCTACAGGGTCTTACTACACAGATCAGACTCGTAGTGATCCTCCTGTTTTCAATTTCCCAAGTGCTGGGATTACAGGCGTGTGCCACCATGCCCAGTCTCAGTTGTTGTTTCAGCACATCCTGTTGACAGGACATGCATGGCATGCTGGGATCAAACCCTGGCCCCTGTGATATGCCTAAGCAGGTGCTTTAGTCTGCTGAGCTATCTGGCCAGCCCTCCACATTTGACATCCTTAGGCTATATGTTTTGTTTTGTCTTGCTTTGTTTAATGTACTTGGTTGTTACAGGAGCTCACTATACAGTTCAGACTTATGGTAATCTTCCTATTTTCAGCCTCCCCAGCACTGGTATTACCAGGGTGTGCCACCATGTCTGGACTCTGTGGCTGGCTCAGTGCACTCTGAAGACATGGGCAGCTCAGCATATGGTCCCAGGGTTCGAACCCATACCTGCACTTGCCTAAGCTTGCCTAAGCAGGTGCTTCAGTTTCTGAGTTGTCTCATCAGCCCTTGTTTTTAGACTTGAGCCAATAAAAATTGCTTAGGGAAACAGAAGAGAGGAATATCTTACTACATACAACTTTTGTTGATTCTTCACTCCTCATTATGAAAACAAATTTGAGTGCTTTTTTACTTTAACTAACATTTTCAGAAAAATCAATATTTTAAAATCCTCTATCATAAGGACCAACCAGTTAGATCAGCAGACTAAAGCACCTGCTTAGGCAGAGTCAGGGACTGGGGCTCAGTACTCCCCCCCACCCTGCCCCCCGACTCGCTTCCCCCACTCCTATGCCAACCCACCCCTGGAGTGCATTAAGAAGGTAACTGAGACTGGGTGCAATGGTGCACCTGTAATCTCAGCATGTGGGAGGCTGAAAACAGGAGGATCACTAGAAGTCCATCTGCATAGTGAGACACTGTAGACCCTGCGCTGAGTACATAAAAATACATGATAGACAGACAGACAGACAGACAGACAGACAGATAGATTATTCTATTTTAAAATGATCCAAAGTTAGTGAAACATAACCCAAATGTGACATTTTGAGGAAGGACACTCGGACTTACCCATAATCATTTGCGATGTGTTGCATGGCTTTAGGATTTCCCTTGTGCACGTTTAGAAAGTAGTAAGGAAAGAAACTAAAAAGAAATAATGGAGACCTGTTTAGATTCCTGAGGTCAACCTATCTAATGTACAACCTCATGTCAGGGTCTAGCTTTGCTTGTCCCCCAAATTGGGATGGGCCCATGAGCAAAGCACACCCTAATTTGGGTCAATCCATGAGTTCTCTAAACCAGTGTCACACTGCATGCCCCCCCAAACCAGGTTGGGCCATGTTTATCCCACACACCATACAGGGTCACATTGTAGGTGAGTCCCTAAACTAAGGTTTGGCCTTGTGTTCATCCCACCGAATGCTAGAATCACGCTGGTGTGCAACACCCCGGGACTGAAGCCAGGCAGGTGCACAGTCCATCTAGTGTTGTTGTCACTCTCTGTGCGAACTCTGCCTCATTTTCCAGAGTCAGAAGTACCTGAGAGGCAGCGTGGCTCTATTACCCCAGAATTAGAACCACCCATGATTGGCAGCTTTGCATTCCTATCATAGAGTCTGAACTGCCCTTGGTGGGGCAGCTCTGCTCTGCCTTTGTCGTTGACTAGTTCATATATCCACGCTAGAGATGCAGAAATCTTCAGCTCATGTCCAGTAAAAGTATCAAATTCCTGGAGTATGGCTCTTCCAACCTTTATCAAAATATCATGAAAATAACAAAAGAAGTTGTTCACAACACCTTCATTTTACTAAAACATTAGCCAGAGATCTTCATATCTAGGGACCTGTAACAAACACAAGAACCAAATAAAGTTCAATAAGTCCAGAGTTGTCACTTAACAAGTATCAATCACATACCATTTTAGACAGGGAGAGAAACTTCAGGCTGAAAATACTGTATTGTAGAAATGCCAGAGCCAGATAGGATGGAAGGTGGGAACAAACTTGCATTAGAGGAGACACTAAGTGAACCCAAGAATGTCTTGGCAGACAGCTAGGAAGGTTGAATTGGCATCCCTACCCATGGACCTCTGGGCCCCTCTCACTACCTAGGGAAACATAGAAACCATGGCACCTCCACCACCAACATGTATGTGATAATCACACTACAAACTATTCCTGGAGCATGAGAAAACTTCCTGGGTTCCCAAGTTTCCCTAATGTCCTTCACCCTCCCATTCACTGCTTCTTCCTAATGACTGATGATATCAGATAAAATTAAAGAACCTGAGTTTCCTGAAAGATAAAAGCATTAGTAGAAAAGTAGGAACAAGGAGAGCAGGATTTTTGTAGGGGAAAGAGGAAGAAAACATTAGTAAAATGATGAGATCTTCTAAGTTGAGTTCAGATTTCACTGAGACAAATGAATAATGTAGGTTATCACCTGAATGGTTGCTTTCCACTGCCTGGCTTAGGACAGGCTCCCAGCCACCTAAGCATGGGAGCTACTGCACCAGGCAAACCAAGCTTATACCCTTTGTATGAGAGAGAGAAACAGACAGAGACAGAGACAGGGAAACAGAGAAAGACAGAGACAGAGACAGAGAGACAGAGAAAGAGAGACCAAGAGAGATAGACAGAGAAAGAGAGGCAGGGAGAAATAGACAGAGAGAGACACACAGAGATGCAGAGACAGAGAGACACATAAACAGAGATGCAGAGACAGAGAGACAGACAGAAAAATACAGAGACAGAGACCAATAGTTCAGTTTAGAGGACCTCTTTTTACCAAATGAGTTAAGACCCTACAATGCATGTGATATGAGACTGCTCCTCCTTTATGATACCCTAAAGGAGGGTATTCACCATAGCGAGGGCTGGGTTTTCACACTGGCTGCATAAGAAACTGCTTGAGACACTGGATAGGCTCATCCTTTGTGGTCTCCCTGGAGAACAAATTTGGGCTCCATCTTATCCAGGAATGGGATGTATGGGCCAAAGAAAAAGAGTGAGACATCTTAAGGAGGCTATCCTAAAAGATAACACTCAAAAGTTTTCCAGTTTCCAGTTAGAGGAAGCAAGGGCCTCTTGTCTTCAGTGCTTTTGCACACAACAACCATTTTGTAGAGGCTGGAAAGGAAGAAGAAAAACAAACCCACAGGCTGCAGAAACTTTTAGAGAGGATGGAAGAAAAGAGAGGAAAAGAAGAGGCGAACATTATTGGAATGAACTCACCAAAGTTGAACTCTCAATACCATTCATTATCTCTTGTCACTCCCCCCCTGAAGAGATTCCCAGCTGGGTCTGATGTGAGGAGATCTTAACCCATACTCTCGTGAAAATAAGTTTGTAGGTCCACTAACTCATGTCACAAAAAAAGAATTTTCAGAATGAGGTTGTATGAGATTTGGGGCACAGTAAAAAGTAAAGAGTGGATACATAGAGAAATGTTTCCTAGAACAGAAAATATCTGTCCTTCCTTTGAAGGGACAGAAACCCTGCTACAAGGAGCCCACACAAAGGTTCTGGCCTGTTCTACAAGTATGAGCAATTTTCTTTCTTTTTTATAGTTAAAATCTTTGGGTTCTTCTGACCTGTTCCTTTAGCTTATGGTCAGGCTTCTGCTCCTTGCTCTATTAGTGAAAGCCATTTATAGACGTCTAACACTCCAGGGGACTTGGCTTGTGATGGCTATGGGAAGACACGAGGCTCATTTCTCCTGTGGAATGCTAAGGGAAATACCCAGGGTGGCCCTAGCTGCGTCTTGGAATTGGTAGCTTCACCAAAGTACAATTTTTAGTTATTCCCTTGTGTGCTTCCCACGTATTTTTATTTTGTCTATCCTACATCAAACTCCTAAGACAAAAGTAAAGTGATGAAATAAGAAAACACAGAAAGTCCAAGGAGAAATTCCAAAAGTAAAAGCACAAACATCTAAAAAATTATATTAGGAGGAGTATGTACAGTGTAGATAGAGTTACATAGAACTAAGATCTAAGCAGGTACATCAAAAAATAGTACAAGTTACAAAACCGCAGGAAATGTCAAAGATTAGAGTATTACATGGGTATAAAAAAGACTCAAGATTTATGTAGAACAAAAAATTAAATCAGTATCTGGCTAACGATCTCTAGAATTATAAGACACAACTCCTTAAGTTAAAAATAATAATATATCATTTGACTTCAAAAGGGATGATTTTCAATAAACAAGTATGGCAAACAAGAAATTGGGTAAATCGCCACACTAAGTGGCAGATCTGCCATCTTGTTTCCCAACGCTTGCGCACTCCTTACATGCACTAATCCTCTACAACTTAAGAATTCTATTACCACACACTTGTGGGAGAGGTGAGATCCAAATCAGAACTTCTTCCCTTCTAGCCGTGTGCTTTTAGAGCCAAATTTGGGCACATCACATAAACTGCAAGAACCATTTTGAGAAGATAGACACGCCTGAGCACACATCCTGAGCCCATAAAAAGCCAACAACATAAATTCATTTTTTACAAACCAGTAAGTCAAGAGTTCAACTTTTAAAATGTCTATTTCACAGAAACTTTGATCTGAGACTAGGGTTATTGAATTCAATTTTGTCCACTGACCATGAATTCTCTGAACATAAATACTATATTGTGAGTTTGGGAGCTACAGGCAGATTTTACTCACTTTCTATTCTCTGCCATGCCTCTGAGATGCCAGCATCTACAACCACACTCCCTAAATGTGTGATAACATCGTGTGTTCATAATTAAGGTATAAAATGATAAAAGAAAGAAGTTAACACAGAATTCAGAAAGTTGAAATAATATGCTACTAAAGAAAGAAAGGGAAAAAAAAAGTGCTTCAAAGGACAAAGATAGTGAGCAATGTCCCATAGTTCAGAAAAGTATAGAAAAATAAAGTTCTTCAAAAGGTTATCACGGGACCAGCTAGATAGTTCAGCAGATTAAACCACCTACTTAGGCAGAGACAGGGATCATGAAAACTAAGAAGTAGTAAGCTTTTCACATATAATTTTTCAAAAGAGTGTAAAAGAAAAATGAGACATGCAATGTGATCTCTACCCTTCAGAATTCTAGAGACAATATATAATCAAATGCAATAAGCGACACAAATTATAGTCACAATATTTTGGAATATTATCAGTATTTTTTCTTTGATTCTGTGATATTATCTCTACCAAAAGTAAACAGCACAGAAACATCATCCAATTTGGAGAATGTTTAGGTATAAAGAAAGTAATCAATACTGGGAAGTGGAATGTTATATTAAAACTCATATTATCCGGTATAATAAACAAAAATAACAGCCTTTAATCATTTCATAATCTGTTCTAGATTTGAACAATTTTGATTTAGAGTCTTCTTAATTCATTATAAGAATAGAAATAAAATTCATGGTGGTTACTTTAGAAAAAGTTTTTCTCTTTTAAAACTTTTAAAAATAAATTTAATGAGGGCAATGTCTTTGCTTGTTTTTTTTTTGTTTTTTTTTTTTTGTCTTTTTGAGACAGGGTCTCACTATGCAGTTGAGGCTGGCCTTGAGCTCGAACTCCCACGGGGTCTCGAACTCCCACGGATCCTCCTGACTCAGCCTCCCAAGTGCTGGGATTACAGGCGTGCGCCACCACGCCCAGCATCTTTGCTTGTTTTAGGTCATAGAATTTAGGGCACTTTTTTGAAATGTTTCCTCTGAGATTAATAATTCTTTAATCACTTTTTCTGCTTCCTTCTTGCAGTGGCATACTATATGTTCATGATATATACAAATTTATGCTCTACAAAATTACATTGAGCAGTACTACACCCTTTTCAGCACAGCATACATATATATCCACATGCATCTGCTCACAGGTACACCCCCCCCCCTTTTTCCCACAGCAAGTAGAAGAGTTGCATGTCCCACAGCCTGAGCAGATCGTGCTAAGAAGTTTGCTAACTTTTGTTCTCAAACCAGTGAGCAAACTAAGCCAAGAAAAGTGTGTAATTGATGACAAGAGCAGAGAAGATTCTAATTAGCTCTGCCTCAGAGCAAATGAATTTCATCTGTACAAACTCCTTATAAGTCAGAATTGTTTATATTACCCAAAGCTTTCTTTTTTGAAAAATTAAAGCTCTCAAAAGAGGAATAGCCAAAAGCTGTGTTCACACAAAGAAAATGAATCTTGAGTATGCAATTTGCTTTTACAAAAGAAAATAATTACACTGTATTGTTTATAAATATGCCAAATGGTCAACTGATTTTTTCTGAAGTTTCTATTCCTTAATGAAAGCTTCATTTTTAAGTTGATATTATACTTTGTTTACATGAATACTGACAACCTTAATCAGACTGGAATGAGACAGTACTTCAGACCTAAAATGTGATTTTAGCTTTGGTTCCTAATCAAAGGCATGCATCAATATAGCATAGGAAATATTTTCAAAAGATGTTTACGTGTATGGACTTGTCTATCATTTAAACAATACTCAGTGCTATTTTCTCACAAAAATCTATATTAGATCCACTTGTATAAATTATTTACAGTTAAAATAGCTAATGTATTATCAGAAAACCAATCATCTAATTGCTTTAAATTGGATGACTTAGTTCGAAACTTACTGTACCATGTGAACAATGGTAATTGAGTGTCAAGAATATATTCACCCTTTGTCTGCAACTGTTTTTGTTCCATCTACCCTTGAATATTCTCTGATCATTTCCAAGTTAAAAGCAGAAAAAGGCATCCTGAGCATTCCTGCTTAAGAGCCTTCTCTACTCCTCTCTTCCTCTTTGTTATGGTTTATGTCTAGTTGTACTCCCGAAGCCTCATGCAATCATAGGGTGGGGACTTCTAGAATTCAAGGTTTGATCCATGATCAACTGGGATGATATGTTTTAGTACTGATCAGATTATCGGTCTGAGTACTGCTGGGAATTATAGGTGTAGCCTGAGGAGGATAGGCTAAGGCAGAGAGCCTGATGTAATTTAAAGAGAGACAGAGAGATAAACTCACGCTGTTGCTCTGCTGCCCTGATTGATTGGCTGCCTCTGTCACCGTTTTGTTGCTGTTCGGCCACCATAAACTGGATGCTCTCTGCTCTGTTCCCCTCAGCCTTAGGCCAGCCGAATATGGACTGAAACCTCCACAAACTGTGAGCTAAATAAACCTTTCCTCCCTTCATTTTGAGTGTTGGGTATTTGTCCCAGCAACGAGTAAAAGTACCTAAGACACTCTACTTCTCTTTTCCAAAAGATTTTCAGAACGTAGCCCACACAGTTGTTCCTATGTCTCAATTCCCAAGACATTTTGAAATGGTCTCTGACCTCATAACTTCAGAACTAGTAATTGTTTCTGTATATTCACAGAAGTTATATGGGGGTCATGTGAAAAATTCAAAGGGTAAGCAGCGCAGGGTGCATAATAAACAATAATTATTGCCACTGAAGATGTCTTTGTCTAAAAAGCACTATTTAAAATTTAAGAGGCTGGTTGATGAAAAGGGAGCCCCTGCTGGCAAAACTTCTATGACATTGCTAGTCATCTTGAGAAATTTGTTCTTTTAGGTGTTCGACTCTGGACAGAGACACCCCGGCATTTATGGAATATTGGAACTGCCCCCATTATTTTTCTCTTTGCTGATATTTAAGGCACAAATACTTTTTTCAGAGGGAAAACTTTGCTTTAATGGATTTTTATAGATAAAGGTGCGTGGAGAACAAACATCAGGATAGTAATGTGGATGTGGATAAAGCTATAAGTGTGGAATCTTTCTGAGGAAAATCTATGAACATGTGGACAAAAATCACACAGGCATAAAACACAGTGAATTTGAGTTCAGGACATCAAATGTGAGGAAATTCTTTTCTGAAATGAAGACAAGTTGCTAATTTGAATTATAAATCTGATTGCCCCGCTAAGGATCATTGACATCCCTAAGTATGGTAAGATAGTCCCTTCACATAGGGAAAGGAGTAAAATGGTTGACTCTTCTGTCCAGGAATGTTGAAAGATAAATAAAATAAAAATTTAACAGTGTCAAGACCTTGCTCAGAAAACAATTACTTCATTAATCTAAGGTATAAATGTACTTACAAGATGGTCTTATAAGAAATTGACCTGGGAAAGTATCCAAGGTAAATGAAAGGTCATAGTGCCATGACAGCTATTTGTTCCCTAAGTTTTAAAATAGTTCTAGGGAAGAAAAACAATTGTACAATTAAAAGTGTACGTATTCATACTTTCTAAGTAGTTTGACAATAGGCACTAAATATATGGCTTAAAATCAATAGTTTCTCTAAAACTTGGATGCTAACAAATATTTTGTTGTTAATTTAAGAGGTTAGCTTATCAAAAAGCTTGGCTACTGAAAACAGAAATTGACAAAGCATTTTTAAAGAATGTCCAGATATTTTCTTATTTTTAAAATAACTGATTTGTGCAAATGGAAGCATTATCACTACAGAGTTTTCATTTTGTGAAATTGCCCAACTAGAGTCCGGGAGATAGCTTGGTGGTCTAAGCACATCTTGTGCTGCCTGGCAAGCACAAGGACCTGGGGCCAACTCATGGAACTGCATGCCATGGGGGCCCCACACCACACTGGCCACTGAAACCAGGTGTCATCGTGCATACCTGTAATACCAGTGCTGGGGAGCCTGAGACAGGAGGGTCACTATGCATCTGAGCTGCATAGCAAGACCTTGTACAAAAAAAAAAAAAAAAAAAAAAGGCCATCTAAACATTTTACTACATTTGTATGTTCTCCAAAACTTTTTACCAACAAAATATTATATAAATATAAATATAAATATAAACCACATAATTAATTATCTTATACTTAATTACATTATAATTCAATAACTCAATTTTACTTTAAAATGATGCAACATAAATTTTTTATGTTAGTACCTCTCATCCATGGGGATGAGCCCAAAACCCGAGCAGTTGTCTGAACTCACTAAAATCCTGAGTACTCTATTTATTGTTATTCCTGTATCCATTGTAACATTGCACTGTAATACTAGGGTTCATTTGTCTTCATTTGTTTTGTTTCAGCTAGAGTTTTCTGTTGTTGTTTCTGGTGCTATTGTTGCATTCAGAATCAAACTTAGGTCCTCGTGTTTGCCAGACAGGCACTGTGCCGCTGAGCTATACCCTTAGACTTCTTTCTTTGTCTTATGTTCTGCCACCTTTTTTACACCACTACTATTGCATCTTGCAGCCATTAGGTAAAATAAAGTTTATGGAGCATAAGCCCTATAATCAGGTAAACTAGAGTCGCGCTAGCTAACTGTGTGCTTGGAAGTGTACACAGCATGTACAAGCTGACAGCAAGGACAATTCCCATTCTGTGTGGGACAGAGTGCCATAGCACATGATTTTGTCACAGTCCTCAAATGGGATGCAATTTAGAATATAACTGAATGCATAAAAGCAGAGTATTTTACATCCTCCCCATGGAAAGAAATATCTGAGATGGTCAATGTGCCAACCTCTCTAAGCTGCCGTCTGCAATGCTAAAATGTCTACCATACACCACAAGTGTGCATAATTGCTATATATCAATCAACAATAAAGATGTATTTTTAAAACTATAGCCGGGCATGGTGGTGCACACCTGCAATGCCAGCACTTGGGAGGCTGAGGCAGGAGGATTGGTGGGAGTTCGAGACCAGCCTAGGCTACAAAAGTGAGTCAAGGCCAGCCTCAACTGCATAGCGAGACCCTGTCTCAAAAAGACAAAAAAAAAAAACAACCTATAGTTAGATTTTGTAAGGAACTTTTAACATTTTTATGCTACATTCAAACTTAAACTAGAAACAGCAGAGTGAATAGTCTATACTTACTTATATATAAATCATTGTGAATGTATATTACCCACATGTAAAAAAGGAAGAAAGATAAAATAAATATGGAAACATCAAAATTTTTGTTTAAATCAAACATTTATGGATATATCATTGTAGTAGTTTTGTAGCATACATCAAAAGCTTTTAAAATTTACACGGTGATTGTTTGCACTAAAATTATGTAGTACCACCTTGGAATGGAAGCCATCACATCAAATTATTGATCATAACTTCCTTAGCGGCTTAGATCAGAATCTGACTCACACATTACAGTGATGTATACATACCTATGTTTATAGCAGCACATCTCATCTTGGAATTATCTTATATGTAAGCAGTACTCTAAAGAAAGATAGATTTGAATAATTTTAGGAAAATAGATGCACTTGGACACTATAATATTAAGTGAACTACATCAGACATTCATTTAGTTATCATTTGAGAGTTCATTCAACTACTGACCACAGATTTTATAAACTAACATCTATTTGCAGAGGTGCTATGAAAATGGAGGATATGAAATGGCTCACTTCTAATTTTGGGCATCCCATTTTCAACCTCCCCTTTTTCCCTGATTCTTTATCTCTTGACTACTATTACTTCCCTCCTCCCAGCTTCATTTTACAATTGTCTAGTTATTTCCATATTACAAACAATAGAAGGACCCTCGAACCCTCCCAGTCTATAGTTAGCTATACCTCTTTCCCCTTGCCCTCTTCAGAGGTCTTCAGGTAGTCGTCCATCCAGTTACTCCTTTTTCTCCCTCTTCAAGCTATTTCAAAATGGCCCCTCTTCTCACACTTTCAACATTAATTGATGTTTTTCTTGGAAACAAATCTAGTAGCCCACGCCTGACTCTTCTGTAGCACTTGAGGATTGTTGGTCAAGACTTTTACATTAAACTTAACTTCTCTTGAATTTCTGTGCTCTTGTATTGCTATTTTGTTTTGTTTTCATCAAACAACCCTTCTTCATTTTTTAATCTCTGCTGAAGGAGTCATTGTCTTCCTTTCACCAATTAAATTTTGCTTTGGTTCACTGCTTTTAGAACCACTTCTCTGTGTGTCTCTGTTGAAAGCATTATACTATAGCGATATATGCACACCCGTATTTATAACAGCACAATTTGTCATAGCTAAATCTGGGAAACAACACGAATGTCCCTCAGCTGTCTTCAGTTCTTTGTACTCTGCATGGTGAGCAGGCACATTCTCCTCTAGCTTCAAGCCAGCAAGTGTTTTCTGCCTATTGAATGAATTCTGTGAATTTTTCTTGCTGTGCTGTCTTTCTCTAATCATCTCACAAGTTTCAGCCTAGATATTACTCTCAGAATACAGCATTGTTAGCACCTTTACCTGTAATTCTTTCTTCAGATGTGACACTTTTAATAGTACTAATTACACTTAGGGCAAACAAATCTCACTTACAATATTTTCATCTTTATTTATATCCACAATACCTTTTATGACTGTAATAATACATAATTATAGTATAATCCATATTAAATTAATATTTTTATTTATTAGATTTCTTCCTGTAGAACAAGAATAAGAGAGCTTAAATATATTCTCTTCCTCCCCCTATCTTGCTTTTTTAGAGTTTTATCTTATTAGTACAGGCTTACAGTACAGAACGATCTCATCCATCCTGGAGGACTTGTACATGTATATGACACATGTTAATTCTTTTTTGTTTGCTTCCTCTTTCCTCCCTTAAGTCTCTTTTACACATCCCCACTTACAAATGTTCTCTTTCCATTGTTTCTTTCATTTTCCATTGACTCCCTTTTGCTATCTTTCTCCCCTTCTTCCCGTACCTCTTATTCCCCCTCAAATTTGAAAAAGTTCTTTTTGGTTTCTCTTATGTAGCTCCATTTTCCTTCTTATATACATACTATCTCACAGAAGAGAAACAGTGTATAATTTGAGTTTGCATTCCTACTAATTTCACTTAAGATTATGGTTTCTAGGTGTAGTCCTTTACAGAAAAATGCCTGAAATCTATCCTTCTTTGTGGAAGAAGAGTATTGCATTGCATGTAAAAACTGCATTCTCTTTCATCATTTATGGGCATATAGGAGGTCTTCAAATATTTAACTATTATAAATTGTGGTGGTATAAATATGAGTACGCATATATAATAACTTTAATTATTTGGGGAAAAAACCTGGAAGAGAAATAATTGGGTCAAATAGATCCCCTGTGTCATGATTCAGGCTTTTGCAAGGGGAACAATACAATACAGGACACAGTTTATAAGACTATTTTATAATGAATCATCCAAAATATCATAGAGTACAGGAAATCTATTCACATACTAAAAACCAAACAATTTGGATGAGAGCCTGGATCCTATCATCCTGCATGAGTCCATCTGTAGATCTAGAGCCCACAACAATTCCTCTCTAGAGTCCATGACAATGTCCCATGCAGGCCTGTTTCATGGATCTGTGCTGGGAAGGCCAGTGGTGGAAGCTAGAGTCTATACCAGCAGGATGAAGGATCTGTGCTAGCAGGCTGAGAGATCTGAATTGGAGTCAGGAAGTAAGGCTCAAAGAACCAAAGCTCCCTCCTAAAGTACCACAGCCATCCTCAGAAACAGTAAGGACCTAAACTCCTCCAATGATGAGGAAAGCTGAGCTCCCATCAGGAAGCCAATGCTAGAATCTTCTTCATGAGACTGAGCAGTGCACCTTCTTCCCTTCCAGAATTAGGAGGAGACGCTTTCAACATAAGGACCAGAACTATTGTTATAGACGATTGAACTATATATATATATATATATATATATATATATATATATATATATATAACTACTTTCTCCTTGTGCAATGAAAAGAAAGAGCTGTACTAATGATGTTTAGACAAGAAATCATGTCTGCATCTTGTTCTCTGAACAACCATGATGAAGACAAAATTATGCAATGTATTAACTATTGTAAAAATAATAATAATAATGATCCTCAGTATTGAAAAAAAAAAAACTGTAAGGACCAGAGCTCACCAAAATGAACTGTAGCCATTCTCAATGACAAGGAAGTTCTGAGGTCCTCCTTCAAAGAGTACAACCAAGATCACCAGGAAAGCCAGCCTGATAATGTTCCCCAGCAGAATCATCCAAGAGAACAAACAGCTACCAAACAGATTCCAACAGCTTCCCCAACAGCCTCATCTGTCTGCTAACAGCCACCGCCTCTAAAGCTGCTGACAACAATCCTCAGGTGGTACCTCCACACCCAGAATCCAGTTCAGTTCAGCAGGAAGTAACAAGTTGATCACCACTGGACAATCCACTACACTCAAGTCCTATTTTGGGGAATCTTCATACCACTTCCATACTGGTTCTACGAATTTATACTCTTACCAGCAATGAAAATGTGGTCCTTTCTCTACAGCATCATTAGTATTGTAATCGGTCAATTTCTTGGTGGTAGCTATTCTTTTGGGAGTTGGAATTTCAATGTTATTTCAATTTTAATTTATTAAATGCCCAGTGATGTTGAAGTTATTTTCATGTAATTATTGGTAATTTGTACTTCTTTACCTGAGAAGTTTGTATTTATTTCAAATGGCCTTTTGTTCTATTGTGCCTGTAAATTTAGAGTGATTGAAAATTGTTTTATTTATAAATTCTACATATTTGTCAGCTGATTGAGGATTGGGTAACATAATCCAAATTAAAATATAAATACCATTCCTCACATTCTTAGAGAAAACAGTCTTAACTTTCATATGGAACCAGAAGAGATCTAGAATATCAGGAGCATTTCTGTGCACCAAGGGCAAGTTAAGGGTCATCATAATCTCTGACCTCAAGTTAAACTATAAAGCTAAAGCACTAAAAACAGCATAGAAGTGCAAGGTCCTAACTTTGATCCCTGGTACCAAAATTAAAAAAAAAAAATCTTACATGCAGGTTGTGGACCAATAAAACATAAGAAAAGATGTAAAGACAAATCCAGAGACTTTAGCTATCTTTATCTTTGACAAAGAAGCTAAGCATCTTGACAAGAGGAAAGATAGGCAATTTTAAAATTCTGCCTATAACTGGCCAATGTAGTGACATAAATACCAATTTATTCGCCCAATTCTCAAGAGTGTGGAGGCAATGCAGCTGCTGATTTCCATTCCCCATCAGCTGAGATCCCTGTTGTGGCTCCCAGGCAGTGTATGTTTCCCTTTGCTAATACTTTTTTTGTTTTGTTTTTCATCTCCCAACTGATATCATCAGGCCACTATTTAACAAAGACTGCTGCATGTGAATCTCCTCAAAATTTGCTTCCAAGGAATTCAAGACTTTGAGAAGTAGTGTTATGGCTGGTTTAAAAGTCAGACTCTAAAATGAAATTTTAGAATAAAATCACCATCCAGTGACTGGCAGTGACAGCCACATCAATGGTGGCAGAGTAGTTGAGACAAATTTGACAATTTCACTAGTAGCAAACTGGAGCTGTAGATGACTCACAGTATGGAAATGATCATAGACATTTGAAAACTCAGAGGGAGTATGAGGAGGAGGGGATGGGAGGAAAAGCAATGGAAGCCCGACTTCAGCAAATAAAGCTCAAAGTAAGTCAGAGGCCTTAATAACAGCCTATAAGGACAACAAAGGCCCAGGTCTGGGACTTAACAGAAGTAGCAGAACTGAAAAGAAGGTTGTGCTCTAAAGAGTATTCTATACCAGAGTCATAATACTGAGTGATTAGAAGTGGCACCGTGAGATAAATGCAGAGATAGGTGTTGATGCACCTAAAAATGTAGATTCTTAACATGTTTCTGACTGCAGTAAGACTGCAGAATTTATTCATTGCTGCAGATTGGAGGTTGATGCCCTTTAACCTTTATTCCATCCCTGCACACACTTACGGTAAGAAAATGAGGTCCTGGTTTTGTAGATGAATATGTGACCCTTTAGTACAAAGTAAAATTTATACGCTTAATGCTCTTTATTAAATGAGCGAAGAAACTCTTCCATTCCATCTTCTTAGAGCATGGACTGTATTATAAATATCAAAGTTTCTTTTCCCTTTGAAATATATGTAAATCTTTTGAAATGCTAAAAAAGCATTCTGTCAGCCTTATCACCCATTAATGTCTTTCTAAGGAATGCAGGAATCATCTCTTTGAAGTATCATCATTAAGGAATACACTAGCTCTGGTTGCGGGACTTAGAGATGGTAGGAACCCAGCTACAGCGGTAAGATGGTCACATTGAAAAATTGCTTCTAGTCATGAACCTGAGAGAATAGTTTTTCTTTACAACCAGTTAGGAAACTCAAAGGCTTATCTCAACTACTAAGTAAATATAAGATGAACTATGAGTAATGTTATGTTGAACATTCTTCTTAGTCGAGTACTAGTTATTGTTTATTCTGCAAACATTGGGATTGGTTGTATCTGCATTTCTACATACAGGAGGGAGGTTGCCTTCTATTTTTGCACATTCAGAACAGGGCATCTCTAATGATGGCGGATTCTAGTTTGAAAGTTGTTCAGTAACAAAACTGTTTATTTTTCTACCTTCATAGAAAACATTTCTAAGCTAGAAAACAATATTTGTTATTAATTGTATTTACCTAATAATACCATCTCTGGATCATCCTGTACTCTTTTTTGTCCTCCAGATACCTGGAAAGGGAACTGCTCAGTGTTCTGAGACAGAACCAGAGGCTAGTGGAATAGGACATGCCTTATGTACAGCCAGGAAATTTTCTGTAGCTTGAGTGAATTCGAAGGTTGTGGATCAATGGTGGAAGTACACAAAGGTATAAAATAGACTTTTTCAACATAGAAGTACTCCTTGTAGATAGAATTTAACCCTAGTTGGGGCTAAGGAAACCATTCTAGTATTACTACTAGATGATTTCAAAGCTTGCAAAAGCTTGTTTTAATTGTAGTAAGCATAGAATTGAAGTGTCACATTTTTCAAAGTGCTGTAAGATGATCTACAAAAAGAGCTTGCCATCTTGGTGCTGCTATATTGTATATTGTTACCCAGGACCTTGATTTGCAAGGTGATCATCCTGACTCTGCATGGCAAAGCAATATAGACCACTCACCTTAGTTTATAAGAAGGTGGGGCTATGGATCTTGCCAACATGACTAACAAAATGGTAGCTATAGTTTTCAGACTCTTACCAAATCTGGATCTCTAATAGTAAAAGGAATTACAAGAACCTAAAATAATTGAGGACTGGGCTGAGGAGATAGCTCAGCGGCATAAGTGGTTGCCTGCAAAGCACAAGTTGCCAAGTTAAATCCCTGGTACTAAATAAATAAATAAATAAATAAAGTAATTGAGGGATATGTAAAGATGTTCAGCCTTCATGAGTGTAATTGTCATAATAAATAACCAAATAACATGGCAGAAAAATGAACTAAAGAATTATAAAATCTTGAACAGAGAATGACTCGCCATGGGCAACACATATGAGCGTCAGAGTTTTTAGTAGCTTTCTTCTCCATAAAATGTCACAATCTCTTATCCAATTTTGAAACATGATAAAAGTTTTCAAACCTAAAATCCATTTCTGAAAAGGAGAAACTGGGAGGCCAGGGATATAGCTCCATGGAACAAATGCCTGCCTGGCAAGCCAAGGTTGTGAGTTCAAACCCCAGTCCTACCAAAATAGATAGATAGATAGATAGATAGATAGATAGATAGATAGATAGATAGATAAACTGTATTCTGAGCAGAATCAACTCTAGAACACTGTTGTAAGTGTCTGAGATAATGATTCTCCCATTACATTCCACAAATATATGAGGTCATGTATTTTCCAAAAAAGCAAAATGGCCATATGTTCTGAATCTGCTGACCAAATGTCTGAGTAGACTTTGAGGCTTGGGAACCCAGAGTACCTTCAAGTCCTATGAAAGGGTACCAGTTATTTGAGGACTTGACAAAACAGACTCTGAGGTAGCTGCAACTTACATTAGGGCCACTGGAACAGAGGGTTTTACTTGTGTGCTGGGCATACTTACAGCTAGAAGAGTGTTCAGAGTGATGCATTGTTTAGGACTGGACATACTCAGCATGGGCAAGACCAGTACTGAGGTCTATGGTTTGGTGAGCCAGAATTCTTATAGTAGGAATGATGAGAAGGGGCTTGTGAATTTATATCAGTTCCTATAGCTAAAATATATTTTATCCTGGGGTGTAAGTTACAGGTTAGGGCCAGCTCCTAGGACCTAAAAGTTTTTATAGTTGTGAACCCACTGTATTTTCCTTGCAATTCAGTGACATGGGTTAGAAGATGGCAAACTTTCTAAAACAGAAGGTGAGTAAAAGCCTTAGGTTCGGTGTGGCATACGGCTGGTGTCACTATCGTTCAGCTCCAACTCTGTAGCCCAAACAGGGATAGGCAATGCCTAAACAAATGAGTGCGGTGGTGTTCCAGTAAACTTTCATATTGAAAAATAGGCAAAAAGCCAGATTTGACTAGTAGACTATAATTTACTAAGCCATACAGTACAGCAGTATTAAAAATATAATACATTTATTAAGAATTTATTATATTTCAGGCATGGTAAATTTTTGTGCTTATTAAGTTATATATCCTTTATAATAGCCCTATAAATTCAGTTCATTATCATACCATTTAAAAACATCGCCATTTTACAATGCATAAAATAAGAACAAAAATAGATCTGCAAAAAGAAATATATCTGCAAAAAGACCAATAGCAAAACAACCAAATAATATTCCTATGTGATTTACAAAACTCAAACTTCCAAGACATTTGACATATAAAAAGATACTCATTGAGATACTGTGTGAAAGACATGACTATCTCAGTAACTGCGGATTATGCACTTGTCCATAATATGCAATATTCCTCCTAGAAGAGAAGAATATTTCTCCACCACTACATTGATTTGGGGCTCAGTATATGTGTATGTTGAACTTAACATTGCAGGTACATCTTGTCTGCATAACATGTAAGTCCTACTGAAGAATTATATATGGCCAAACTGTTGACTTCAAGAGTGGTCATGTGATTTTCTTTTGACAATAAAATGTGAGCAAGAATGACATGTACCCCTTTTGAGCAGAAGGTTATAGGCCAACTTATTGTGTGAAGCCCTTTCCCATCTGCCACAAAACTGACAAACATTAGGCAAAGGAAGTTTATAAAGCATAGGTTGGAGTACACAAAAAAATGGAATAAAAGTGGAGTTGATGACAATGGGCTTAAACATAAGAAAACATGGGACTTTTGTGGCCTTGGGTGATTCTATAAACTATGGCACCAGTTGGATAGTATTTGAACATCAGTTTCCTAGTTAGGGGTAAAATCTCATCCAGATTGCTAACCTTCCTCTGTCTTTATTAATCTATTATATAGAGATAACAACAGTACTCTTAGAATAGGTTGTTTAAAATGGATTAATGCCTGTAGCAAACACAGAATAGTGCTTAGTACTCAGCAAAGAATGAATGTTATTTCTAGGATTCATTTTACTTGAGAAATCAGCACGTCATTCTAAAATGATGATTTGGGCCTATGGTGTCAACAGCTACTAATAAAACTTTGCTGTCTTTCCTTGTTCCTGAACTTTCTCTCTCCTACTTTGTTGGTTCAGGATATTTACTTTGAATATAAGATCCCACCAGAGAAAGGAATAACCAGTTGGCCCAAGGAAACTGAGTGTTTCTTTCAAGGCTGAGAGGCAGTACCTCACTGAGCATAGGAAAGAAAGGTGCTAAGGTCTAAGAGACAGGGAAGTGCTCTCTTAGTAGAATGTCTGTTTGAAAAAAGAAAGAAGAGTTATGATTATATACAGGAAAGAATAAATTAAATCTGAAAGTCATAATAATTTTATCTAATTTTTGAGCTTCGTGTAGAAAATATTCATTCTTTGTGATACTCAGGAAAGCCCAACATTATAATTACTGTGATATTTACATATGAAAAGCATCTTGTTAATCATAGTCCAACTGTTCCACCTGTGCTAAAAAAAGATAATCAAACCAAAACAGAGTCAGGAAGGCACACAATACTTACAGGCAAACTAAGGCAGCCAAATCTCTGCAGAACAAGAAAATCACAACACTGAAGTAGCTCATCCGGGCAGGAAGCACACAGAGGCATGGCTGCCAAACTGGGTCAGACATTGTCTTAGTTACTCTTCTCTCTTGTTGAGACAAACACTGGACACTCAAAATGAGGGAAGAGAAGGTTTATTTAGCTCAGTTACTGGAGGTTTCAGTCCATTCAGCTGGCTCCAAGGTAGAGTGGTTGTTATGGTTTGTGTCTAGTTGTCCCCCCAAAGCCTCATGCAATCATGGGGCGTGGCTTCTATAGACTGAGACTTGATTTATGATCCCTGGGATTGTGTCTTAATACTGATGGGATTATTGGTCTAAGTAAGGCTGAGACTATGGGTGTGGTCTAGGGTGGATATCCTAAGGCGAAGAACTTGAATGTAATGTGAAGAGCAACGGAGAGACAGACAAAAGCTGGAACTGTTGCTCTGCTTCCGTGTTTGGTTGGCTGCTTCTGCCACCATTTTGTTGCTGTTCTGCCGCCATGAACTGGATGCTCTCTGCCCTGTTTTACTCAGCCTTGGGCCAGCCGAATATGGACTGAAACCTCCATGAACTGTGACCTAAATAAACCTTTCCTTCCTTCATTTTGAGTGTTGGGTATTTGTCCCAGCAACAAGTAAAAAGTGACTAAGACAGTGGTACATGGCAGAGGGCAAACTTCCATGGTGACAGCTAAGAGAAAGAGCACTGGGAGAGAGATAGCAACTGCTCAGGCAGCTAACTTCTCTTCCTAACTTGCATTGAAATGAAAATCACCTGCCCCAGGGGAGGAGCAGCACCCATTTCCACAATAATCAATTACAAATCCCGAAGCTGCCCCAGGACAGCATGGGGCTTTCGGGGAATACCTATGTACAAACCATAACAGGTATCTTCTCCTACCCATCTAATACATGCTAGGCTTGGTCACAGGGAACACAAAGGAGGCTACCCTGACCAACCTCAGCTCTCCTGACTAGACAAACCACAGAGGCATGGAAAGATCTACCATAGGAATATAAATAAGCAGGAAAAGTATGTAAATGAGTTAGTCATTAAATCTACTATAAAGTAAGCTTCAAGGAGAACAAAACCCCATTATTAGTAGATCAAAGAAAGAGAAGCAAGTTACCTCAGGTAATCGGAACTACAGGCTTTCTACTTCTTTCACAGAAGTTTGAAGATACTTTCTATATTTTTCACAGTTTTGTTCATTATAAAACTATTTTCTGACTGTAAATTAAAAACATTCATGTTTAAAAGCATTAGTTTTCCTTTGAATGGAAAATTTCTTTGTCAATGCAAAGATTAGAAGGAAGTCATTAAATTTAAAAAGGGAAAAGATTTAAACCTGGGGAAGCACAAACTATATTATCTTTAATCAACATGAAAAAATGCAGTGTCTTTCAGTAAATTTTAGTGTATTAAAGTATTGCCATCAGTAACAAAAAGTCACTAGTCTAAAATGTCTTTTTTATCAAAAGAATACATAAAGAAAAAGAAGCAATATTACCATGAATTTCTTTTATAAGCTTAGGACAAACTTCAATTACTTTCAAATTCATGTAATTATTTAATAATTATTAAATACTTTCCCAGGATACTACAAGTTCTTGGGACTTAACCATCTTATCTAGTACTGTATTCCTGTCATCTAACAAAAAAATTGGTTTGTTGAAAAAAATTTTAATAGGCAGCATACGGTAAATGGAAAGATGTCTACTATAAGGATCTCACTCAATTGATCATGCAGGTGGATAGGTCCCAAAAATTGTCAAGCTGGAGAATGAAGGAAGTCAAATATATAGTTACAGTCTAAGTCTGAAGCCCTGAGAATTTTCAACAGATCTAAGGAATCTTAGTTCTAAGAAGAGCACATCTTTCAACTCCATCCCAGAATGTTGAGCTTGATATTTTGCAAGGTAAACAATACAGTACAAGACACATTTTATAAGATGATTATTTTATATTGAATCACCCAAAGAATCATATTCACAAGAGTACAAAAAAATCTGTCCACACACTACAGACCAAAGAATACAACTAAGGGCCTGGGTCCTAACATTCTACATGAATCCATCTAAGATCTAGAGCTCCTCCCTCCCACAAGTCCAACTAGAGGATGGGAACCCACAAGGTCTTGTTCGGGTTCACTTCATGGATCTGCACTGGAAAGGTCAAAAGGTCAGTGATGAAGACTAAAAAGTCTAGGCCAGCAGGATAATGATCTGTGCTAGCAGGCTGAGGGATCTGTACTGGGGCTAGAGAGCAACGTTCAAGGTAAACACATGAGCTCCCCGCAAAATTACCATAGCCATACTCAGTAACAGTGAGAGCCTGAGCTCCTCCAGTTTCTGTCAGAAAAGTCAATGCAACAAGCTTCTCTAGGAGACTGAAAAGTGTATCATCTTCCCTTCCGGAGCCAAAAAGCCATGGTGAAAGTGAGAACCAGAGCTCCCCAAAGTGAGCCATAGCCATTCTTAAGACAATGAAGTCCCAAGCTCCTCCTCCAATAAAAACAGCAAAATTCTCCAAGAAAGCCAACAGGACGAGGTCCTCCAGCAGAACAGCCAAAGCTGCTTGCTTACAGCAGCTCCTAACACCTTCTCCAGACAGCTGCTCTAACAGCCTTTCAGCAGCTTCTCTAATCCTGAATATTATGCGGCTGGCAACAGTCCTCAGATGCGCCTCGACACCCAGCACCACGTTAGGTCACTTCAGCCAGGTGTAACAAGTTGACCACTATTTAATTCATTGCACAAAATTAGGCAAAACTATTCCTGACCTCAAGTTAGTCAGGAACAAAGAGTTTCCACTTTTAGGAGTGTCAGTCTTGTTCAGTTCATGCTTTCAGCTGATGAGATAAGGCCACCCTCATTGGGATTGATTCTGATTTACTGAGTATACATATACCATGTGTATCAATCGCATTGAGAATCACCCCCACAGAAGCATCAATGATGGTTGGGGCTGCCAAGATAGTTCAGCAGTCTAAAGTGCCTGTTTAGGCAAGCTTAGACAAGCACCCAGGGGCCAAGATTTGATACCTGGTCCCTCATGCGCTAGCCCTGCCACCAGGTGGGTTGAGCTGGCCACAAAAATAATAATAATAATAATAATAATAATAATAATAATAATAATAAAGAAAGAAAAAGAATGATGCTAATCTTCTGGGCACTTGAAGTTCAGTCAAGGAGTCCACAAGATAGCTCAGCAGACTAAATAAAGTGCCTGCTTTGGCAAATTTAGGCAGGCTCAGGAACCTCATTTCAATCCCTGGAGCCACGTGCCGTGCTAGCCCCTCCCTCAGGGCAGGCTAAGTTGGCCAAATAAAAAGGATATCCAGTCAAAGTGACATAAAATTAGGCATCATACTTGCTCATTGATAAAACCCAAATAATGCTGCTAGAACACATGAAAATAAGACAGGAAAATATAAAAGGAAAGATTTTTAGACAGTTTTGCACTACTGTAATCTACATAACAGACATGTGCACCTTAAAGGGAAAGAGTTTATTTTGTTATTTGGATTTTTTAAGCTTTATTTATTCATTGATATGGGGTCTTGTTACAGAATGCAGCCTCATAGTGATCCTCCTGTCTCAGCCTCCCCAGCGCTGGAATTATGGGTGTGAACTATCACGCCTGGCTCCAGTGGCTGACCAACGCGGCATACAGTATTGGGGCTGGAACCTTGGTCATTTGACAGGCAGACCCTTAGACTGACAAGCTGTTTCCTTGGAATAGGAAGAGTTTATTTTTGAATCACAGATTTAAGGGCTTTGGTTCATGACCATTGACTCCAAAGCAGGAACATCATAGCAAAAGCTGATACATTTCATATTGACTAGGAAGGAAGGAAAGCAGGGGAAGCATGTCACCCCACTCCAGGGAGATATCTGAGGTCCCAAGGGGAAGGAACGCATGTTGCAAGACATCAACATGCAACATGGATCAGAGCAGAGAGACCCAGTGGGAGCCACCCATGTCTTTATTGTATCATTCTTATGCAGGTTGTTACCTCATGTTTACCCACATAGCACCATCACTATTGCATGTGTGTTTATCTGTGCTGTCATAGTTAGATAACCTTATTGCACTATACACGTGCACTAGACAAGCAGATTCACATCCCCAGGTATCTTTAGACCCCAGGAGTTTTGACATAGTCTGATTGGTTCCCCAAATCAGCACCAGAAATGAAGGGACAGGGACCGGGCCTAAGTCATGCTTCTACAACCCACACAGACACACTCAGAAGTGTGTTTTATGAATCCTTTATGCAGCTCTAAAGTTAATCCGGGAGCTGCATAAACCTACCTTGTCCATCACAGACAGGGTCACATTTAAATGCTGTATTATATAACTGTAACTTTTCCCTACTGCAAAGATAGAAAAAGAATATCTAATCCAAGAAAACTAATGAAAAATATTAATTAAACCTCGGTAGACTGAGTTTCTCGATTTTCCCCACTGGTACTCAAGTGGCTCAGGAAGTGGATGTTTCCTGTCTGAGCACGTGGGTTATACTGACTTGCTCTCTACTTCATAGCTGGCACTTCTACTTTTGTAAGCACAGTTAGAGTTATCAAACTGACACTGCGGAATCGAGCACAAGCATGACTCACCAGCCTCTTCACAGATAGCTGGCAGCCTTCCTGGGTAACAAGCCAGGAACATGGTAATTAAAACTGCGCTCAATGTGTTTCCACATGAGAGCTTTGCCTCCCGTGGGATTCCACAGCTAACCTTGGAAGGGTGGAGATTCACATTAAAAGAAAACCGACTTACTTGAAAAACTTTTACATTGTCATCTTACACTGTGACTGGATTTTAGCAGTTCCGCTCTCTCCTTCCTAATCTTGGCTATGGTTCCTTTATTTCACATTATCTGACCTAATATCAATTTGTATGTCACAATATTTTCTACACATGCACTTCAATTTATTTTATTTTACATAAAATATGAAAGAATGCAATTATTTGTGCAACTTTCAAGGCTATTATAAATAGCAAATGGAAAAAAATGAATACTAAAGATTCTTTATATCCCAGCAATAGACTGTCATTTCTCCCTCCACGAAAAGACTGATTTTACAATGAAAATGATTTATTATAAATCCAGTGAATATTTTAATAAACACATGAAACAACTAAAATGCTTTAATTACATGTTAGACAGCACTTTTAGTACTTCACATTCCCTTCATAAATCTTCACAATTTAGTTAACTGAGATGCTATAATTATTGACATTTCATTGTTTAGAAGAACTAACCAATCTGCCCATAGCCATGAAGCTAATGCCTGGAATAACTAGTATCTTGATCCAAATCACCTCATTCTCGGGATGATGTTTTTCAATGTTACGTGAAACAAATTCTCTCAGATTAGGCCATCTATTCTCAAGAAAAAAATATGACTTATTTTGATTTGGAAGCAAATAATGACATCTTAGTTTGCATTCAGATCACCATCTATTGTTGAACAGTCATTAATATGCGCAGAGATAGAAAAATGGGAAATTCTGGCCCAGTTTAACAATACTTTGGGGGGAAAGAATTGAAGAGTCTTTTCCTAAGCACATGTGATTTCTATGCTGCTCAAAGTACATTTTCTCTAAGAGATTATGAAAATATCACAATCCAACAAAATTATTCTCTTGAAAAATCTTCATCCTCGGTATTTCTCTGCTAAATAATTTTCTTTGTACTAATCTACAATTTCTCTCCTGGTCTTAATTCTTTTATTGCTTTCTTTCCTAGACCCTGTTGTATTTGTCAATGCTAGCTACTCAAATGTAAAGAGCACAACATCTGTGCACATCCTAGAGACTAAGAAATCCATCTGAGGGCCTAGACCCCATGTCAGTACTCCATACAAATCTAGCTAGTGGGCTGGAGCCTATGTCAAGGTTTCATGCAAATCTATATCAAATATATGTCCCAGGAAGGCCCAAAAGCCAATGGTAGAAGCTAGAAATTCTGTATTGGCAGGATGAAGGATCTGTGCCAGAGGCTGACGGATCTGCAGTGGAAACAGCAAGCAATCCTCAGAGCAAAGGCAAATACCTCATCTCTTCTAAAGAGAACAGCAATCATCTCTGGTGATAGGGAATATTAAGAGGCTCTTCCCTCTCTGAGGAAACAGCCAAGTTCATATCAGGAAAACTAGCCACAGCAAAGCTTCTTCTGGGAAATCAGCAGCATGTAATCTTCCCCTCCTTGTTCTCCCTTTATGCCATTCTGGAAAGAATCCTCAAGTATATTTTTTTATTCCCAGATCCATGCTGACTGAGTTCTGGTAGGTGTTCCCACTTAAAATTACTATTAATCACTCCATCACACCTGTGATACTAGAATTAATTTTATAATCTTTCTTCTAGTTCAACTACTTCCATGTTCCATTAATTCTCTATAACTGGATTCCTTCTGTTCGCTATTATCTCCATAGGACTGTGAACTCACACAGTCTTTCTTTCGCATCTCATATTCTGTGTCAATCAAAATCAAATAATGGATTTCTCTGCACTATATATTCTACTGCCATTTTTCTTGTAAAATTCATGTTTCTAAAAGCTCTACATCTCTAAGGCTGATGACATCAAACTACTTTTGCTTCTGTTATAATAATTTGTAAACGAATTTTTTCTAAATGAAAGAGACTGATATCTAACTTATGATTTTCTCTGTACCATGGCTTTAGCCACTCCAATAATAACCTAAGATTCTCTTCTCATAATTCTTTGATCTTCTCATCACATTATCAACTTGCTCTATGCAAGCCTTTACGTTTAATCCTCTAACTTTGTCAACACCTGAAATTTATTCCTATTCAATATGTTCAATCAGAAACCTCACTCTCAGGCCACTTCATCTTCACATCCTTTGAATCTGATTGTTCCAGTAGCATCACCGCAGTTGAGTTTCAACTGCTTGTAGGTCTTCAGTTCATGCTCTCTTTTGGTATTTTGTCCTTTAGCTCCCATTTCTCTTCATTGCTTGGTTTCCACAGAGCATCTGTGGAGCATGATTTAATAGTGAATACTATTGAATTATAGTATTAAATTAAGTAATTACTATTTAATTATAATTAAAGACATAAACTCAATACAGCCATAAATTATATCAAAAAGAAATAAACTCAAGATATTGACAAGTAATGGGGCCAGCCACATAGCTCAGCAGACCAAAGCACCTGCTTAGGCAGAAGCAGGCACTGGGGGTTTGATCCCCAGGCACGCATCCGTAATTCCAGCTCTTCGGATGCTGCAAATAGGAGAATCACGACAAGTCCAATCTACATAGTGAGACCCTCTACACCCTGTCCTAAATTCATATATATATACATATATATATATATATATATATATATATGTATATATATATGAATAAAGCATTATTCCCTTTTCCACTTGAATATCTGCTTTCTATTGCATATTATCTATCAAATATTTTAATCCTTATTTACACTTTTGGTTTCTCACACCCGAAAAAAAAAATGTAGCATTTAAATATGTGTGTCCTCTACATTTAACTTAAAAATTAGGTCTCAAGTTGCAACCATTAATCTAGAAATATCTCAAGTTTATCCTTCAAGGCAGAGTAGTACTCCAACGCACAAAAAAAGGAACATCTTTCCCCATTCATCAGTTAACAGGCATTTAGACTGCTCCCAAGAATTAACTGTTGCAACTTTTGCTGTTATAAGCGCAACAACTGTGAATATGTTGTTCTGATATGATGCTTTTTTTTTCAATTTTTTTTATTGTTTAAATTTAACAATGGTTATATTACATATTTTCATCAGATCAGTTTAGATTAATACATATAGGTATATAAGATTGATCAAACAATTAAACATTAACCTTTCTAAATCCACATTACTTTTTTTTTTCTTTTCCCCCTTCTTTTCTTTGAAAGTTGACATATTGCATATTGTCCTCACATTCATTCTATAGCATGCAGTGTGTGGGCATGACCCACCTCCTTATTGATGTTGCATAGAAAAAAGAAAGAAAGAAAGAAAAAAATAAAGGAAAGAATATACTTCTCTTTGGACTAAGAGGAAGCAGATACATACACAGTCAAAGGTTTTGCAATTGCAGTGTGCCACCAGTGAAGCTTGTGATGTTGGAGGCTATTGAATCTAAGCCTCCTAAAGCTCATCTCACCAATCTAGCTCTGCGTTTCATGCATTGTAATTAAGCATTTTTTTTTTCTTGCTGGGTGGTCAAGGGCAA
>PVJA010015544.1:0-45194 GCA_004027025.1 Myocastor coypus
GGAAGCAGACTCTCCTGGATTCTGCCTCTTAAATGCAACTTGCATTTTCTTCCTCCAAGAATACGAAAATCATGATCGTTTTTAAATGGTAATCCTCCCTTGGCAGAATGCATTTCAGACCTCGGAGAGGAGACAGAGCGCCATCGCGGCTCAGCTGGTCAGTGCTGCTGACCCCATTTCCTATGCCTCGATTTCCAAGTCTGCACAGTGGAGGGAGCGGGTGCTACGGGGCTGAAGTACTTGACGGATGCAATGTCAGTGGCATTCAGTGAGCTCTGGCAACTTCGAGTGTCCCCACCCCAATGTCCTCTTGGTGGTTTGCCCTGCAGGAGGCCAGGGCTGCGTGTGAATCTTGACTCCCAGAGTGCTTACCGCAAGACTCCCAGCAAGCAACTTAACTTCTTCGGGAACCCAGGACAGTGAGGCTGACCTCCAGGCTATGGGGACGAGGACTAAGAAACAGCTGTCATGTCATTGGTGCCTGCTAGGTAAGAGGCATCCCGAAAGCATCCAATACTTTTATGAACAGAGGTGTCCCTGGCACCTGGATTTTCTGCATCTGTCTCCTACACTGAGGCCGTCTGGGCGAATCTGGCATGGTGCAGACCCTGCACTTTGCTAGGTACCACGGCAGTACTCGGACAGTCCTTGTTCTCAGTTGTCTTGTGCCTGCTCTGGACAGCAGCTACACCCAATCTGGGGCTGGGGGATGAGCAGTGGTGCCCCAGGCCACCACTTCCCTGCAGACCTCACCTGGAGTCCCTGTGCCCATGTAGCACCTCCAGGGGAGTCTCACCTGCCCTGCAGACCTCACCTGAAGTCCCCATGCCTGTGCAGCACCTGCCGGGGAGTCTCACCTGCCCTGCAGACCTCACCTGGAGTCCCCATGCCTGTGCAGCACCTGCAGGGGAGCCTCACCTGTCGCAGTCCCCACATGAACACTCTAGCCTTCCGTTGGCATCCCCTGAACTGGGTGCTCAGGGGGGATTCTGGCCAGGTCTTTTCCCAGAGCACTCTGTGTACAAATCTGTGATTTCCCCAGGATATCTATAATTTTTTTTCAGCACAAACTGAACCACAGATGAACATGTTTTCAGGACTCTCTGCAGAATTGCTGATGTTGTTTTTGAATCATTGGCAGCAAGGACTCTGCCAAAATACTCAAGGTCAAGAGACCAGCATGGTTCTAGGCAATCTGTACCTCTTAAAACAGTGACAAATATGTTATTTAATTTTAATGAGCTTTTTTGCATCTCAAATCTAATTACAGCATTATCAAGTACTGCTTTGAACTGCAGGTGGCTTCTCATTACGTGTGCAAAGCCTGCCACGAGCATTTTTCGTGAATACTAATAACTGCTTAATTTTACTATCCGCTTTAAAAAAAAAAAAAAAAAAACTTTCAGCAACTTAGAAGTCTGAGCTTTATAAAGCATCTGTGGAGGGTGAGCCACACAGTAACGTAGCTTAATTAAAAAAATAAATACTGTCTGTGGCCACCCCGAAGGATGACAGCTCAGGAAGCCGCAGAGGGGCGGTGGGCTTGGGCGGGGGCCTTGCTCCAGGAGCTCCTTGGAGGCTGCTTTACAGCAGGCTTCTTGCATCACATTCAAATTTCCCAATTTGCTTGCAGTTCAGAGAGAATGGTTCCGTCAACAGATTTTCTGGGTGACAGACTTCAGTAATAAGCCTGGAGCGAGAGGTCCCTGGAGACTCGCTCCGGAAGTCTATCGTATGGACAAGTCCAGAGAGAAGCTGTCCGAGCAAGAGTCCAGCTGCCTCCAGGCCAGTCTGGGATGGAGGATTAGGGAAGCAGCCATGGCTGATCTGCAGCTGCGGGTGAACAGCGCTGCAAAGAGTTGTTAAAATTCATAGCTAGGAACCCGGCCCAGGGGGGTGAGGCAGTGCCTGGGGTTAGTGTGCATTTAAGGTGAAAAGTTGCTAAGGTTGAACATTTTCTTTGGCAGTCAGCTTCCTGACGGACACCTTCAGGCAGAGGGTCTAGGAGAGAAAGGTTGCTGTTATAATTTAGCTCTAGAATACGCCCCCAAAGGCGTGTGCGTGCATGTGTGCGTCCGCGCATGCGTGCGTGCGTGCATCCACGCGTGCGTGCGTGCGTGCGTGCGTGTGTTTGTAAGACTGGATCGTGCAGTACACAATCATCGATGGATTTACCCCTGGATCAGAGCTGAAGGAGCTGTCAGGAGGCAGGGCTGGTTGGAGAAGGTCACTGAGGGTGTGACCTGCAGGTTTGGATTCTTGTCCCCAGCTCTTCCAGTCTCTCTCTGCTTCCAGGCTGTCCTGGGTAAGCGACTCCCCTCCTCCAGTCCCTTCTGCCCTAATCTCTCTGCCTTGGAGCCAGCTGACTAGGGACAGAATCCTCTAAAATCCTTGGGCCAAAATAAACTGCGTCTCCTTTAAGGTGTGGGTGGGGGACATTGCACCTTGTGGCTGATACAGTGGCCCCTTGTCATTTTCACTCAAGAAGATTCTGCAGCATGTAACATATTGGGTACACCTGCTTCTAGGCTGTGTCCCTATATGCACTTACTCCATCTTGGACCCGGAGTCCCTGGAAAACCCAAGTGGCATCTGAGGCTGCCCCTACACGGCTAGGCCAGGCTGTCAACCCAGCTACTCTTCCTTTTGATTCCCCCATATGGCATGGGTTAGATCTTAAATGTCCCCAAAGGACTATATGTAAAAGGGCTGGTCACCAGCCTGTGGCACTATGGGAACCCTGGGAGAAGGAGCCTAGAGGAAGCTAGGTCATCAGGGGCGTGTCCCTGGGGGGATTTCGAGACCCCACCCACTCTCAGCTTCATTTCCTGTCCTCCACACTCACTCCCTGCTCCCTGCCATGACTTTGCAACCTCAACACAGCCCCAAGGCTATGGGACCACGTGACCTGGCCTGAAGCCCCAGAGCTGAAAGCCAACACAGACCTTTCCTGCTTTAGGTAGGTTTGCCCCAGATGTGTTGTCACCGCAGCAGGCAGCTGACCTCCACACCACAGCCCCACTCTGCTTCCCTTCATCAGGTCCAGTTCTGGACTTTGTCCTACTCAGAGGGCACACAGTCAAGCTGGCTCAAGGTCCTGCTCTTCACCTGCTTGTGGCCAGCAGAAAACCAGCCTTTATAGATGCCTACATCCTGATCTTCAGAATCTGTCCCACGGTGCCACGTTTGGATGTGGCTGGAGTATGCCCTCACTTAGTTCCCAGGATGGCACTGGAGGCTGTGGGACCTTTAAGAGATGGAGCTGGTGCAAAGTAACCAGGTCATGGGTACAGGGCTGCAGAGACACTGATGTTGGTCTCAGGAAGCGAGTCATTTGGAGATGAAATTATTATATAAGAGCATGACTGGCCCCACCCTGCTCTCCAACTTCTAGTCTTAACCCAGGATCTCTCCCTCTTACGCATACTCTTCCCACAATGCCGCCTGCCATTAATGACTCAGGTGGGGGTGGGGTGGGGACACTCCTCACCAGAGCCAGTGTCATGCTACTTAGATTAGAACCTCTAAACCTGCGTTAAATAAATATCTTTTCTCTATAAAATGTCCAGGCTCAGGTGTCTTGTCCTAACAGTGGAAAACTGACTAATAATATGGCAAAAGAGAGTTAAGATTGCAGATGCAATTAAGGTAGGTGATCAGCTGATGTTGAGATGAAAAAGACTGCCTAGCTACAACCAATGGAATCTCCTGAGTCCTTAAAAGTGAAGTAGAAAGAAAAGACAGAAAAGAGATTAAAGAAATAGGACATGTGAGGGATTTGTTGTGCCCTTGACATACTTGGATTTACAGAACGGGGCCATGAGCCAAGGGATGAAGGCATCTCTGGAGCCAGAAAGGCCAGGGAATGGTCTCTCCACTGAGTCTAGCACACTTCAGGACACCCCGATTTCAGCCCAGTGGGATTCGCACCAGCCTTCTGTCATAAATTCATGCTGACTTAAGCCACTGAGTCTGTGTGGCAGCAACAGGAGAACCACGGGAGACACGCAGCAGAGCTCTGTGCCGGCCTTCCTGTCACCCCGCCAGCCACGTCGGAGTGCAATGGGGTAAGAGCGCTTATCAACCTGCAGGTTCCCATCCTTCACAGACTCGCGGTGAGGCGCTCGCTTTCCAGATCTCTCAAGCCTGAGGCGAGCCTCCAGCATCCCCGTGAGCCAGGCAGGTTTACAAGTCCTAGGCCCACATCGGCAGCACCCTGCAAGTGACTGCACTGCTGGCCCATCTAGGGGGACCACAGCTCACCTGGGCTCCCCAGAAGCTGCACTGGCCTGGCTGCTCCTGCCTAAGAAACCCTATCGGGGGCCTCTGGCAGGGGCTGTGAGCCCTGCCCCAGCTTGTCAGAGGGACCTTCTGCCTCCCTGGCTCTGACAGTGGGAGTTAGAGGGCCAACACCGAGGCCTTTGTTTTTATAAGAGAACAAGTGGTTTATGACAAAGAACAAAGTTTTCTTCTTTACAAGACCATCCTTGGTGCGCCCTCCTGGAGCCCATTAAGCCTAGTTATCTCTTACATGACACAGTCACACAGGTACCGCTGCCACCGACAAGTTCATTGAAGAGAATTTATAGCCTAATTGTGCAGCTGTTGCCTTTGGAGTCAGTTTTAAGAGATTGTTACACAAGCAGTGTCATAATTTAGCCATGTTTTCATCTCACAACTATACTGTAATTACTGTTGTTAACAGCGAATGGTAAACAAGAGAGTGAAGAGGACCAGCCAGAGAGTGCTAACAAACCGTGGAGCAAGCAGAGGGTGACGCTGGGACCTGGGAGCTCTCCAGAAGCCCAGCAGACGCCTCAGCCTCCGAAGCTGGCCGTGAACTTCGGCACAAAGCATGCGCCTGAGCGTCTACCAGGCGGAGGGAGAAAGCCGAGCACTGGCCCAAATCCCTGCCGGAGCCCCATGCCCACTGCCTTCCTCCTGCTTCTGTCGGGTGGTCGGGACTTGGGCAGTGGGGAGCACCAGGCGGTGCAGCCAAAGCAGAGCAGATTCAGTGCGCATCTGTTCAGTGGGCAGGACGAACGCCGGCTCCCAGATGAGGCCTCACTGCAGCGCTGCCGGAGCAGAGTCCACTGGAAACCGCTGCAGAGGAGCTTTGGGCAGCCATGGGAGCACTGGAGCCTGCCTCCCACACCCAGCTGCCCCCAGCTGTCAGCTGCAGGCTGACTGGTCTGCACAGCAGACTCAGAGGACAGAATCCAGATCCCACAGCCTCAGAAGTGCAGCCGCTGCCCTCCTGGCTTCCTCCTCTGCTGCCTACATGGTGGGCTCCATGCCCCAGTCACAGCTGAGCACTGGGGATAAACATCATGCCTGAAAGAGAGCGAGGGGGTGAGGCAGAGCTGCGGCCCAGACAATGCTGACGGGAGGTGTGGTCTGCTGAACAGCCACACGGACAGCAGTAGCAGTCACAGGGCTCGAGGTCCTGTGGCATCCTAAGCCTTGAGGTTCTGGTACTGCCAGGGCATAAGAAAGGTAAGAAACACACCCAGGGCCACAGAACCAGGACTCTTAACTGGCACCAACCCCTGTGTTCTCTGGGAGCCTTTGGGTATAAATGAGCAACATCCCTCTGTGCAGCTCTAGCACACTAAAGGACAGGTTTCTTTGGCCCCAGGACAGAAGAGGAACAGTAGGGACAAGGAAAACAGGAAAGAGATGCAGCTGGTGCCCCGTCATCACCTACACCAAGGTCCCTGCCCCCCAAGCCCCACTCCAGGCATCCAAAGCTGCCAGCCCCGAGGACAGGGAGGTGATGGGGAAGGTCGCATGCTCTTCCGAATGTGGTGGCTAACGAGCCTGGAAGACTCATTTCCAGATTGCCCGAGCCGCAGAGAAAAATTGAAGGTCTGGAGACAACAATCAATAAACCTGAAGCTCTCCTAACAGAAAAGAATAAAGACTATGAAGTGACGAGAAATCGAAATGCTGACCTGCAGAGCAGGCGCAGGCGCAGAAAGGTCAGGGTGGCCTGGAGAAGGACAGGCTGCAGCGGCAGGGAGGGTGCTCCAGTCACAGGCAAGGAGAGGGCAGAAACACAGGCTTCAGAGGAGGCAGAGTCCCAGCCAGGCCTGGAGAAATAAGCACCAGCTTGCACTGCCCCCATTCCCAGTACCAGGGACTGGGGATGAGTTCCTAAGAGACCTGAGGATCCAGAAGGCCTTGGTCTCCGGAGCCAGGCTACTCTGAGCTTAGAGCCCCCCTGCTGCGTGGCCTTCAGCAAGGACTCAGGCTTTCTGACAGAGGATCGCTAAGACAAGAATCTCTTCTCCCCATTCTGCAGAGGTGAGAGCTCATGGTCTGACACCATTGTGCAAGTCAGGGGCCTGAGAGGCAGCACAGGCAATGGAACACTGGCTCGCGTGGGCCAAGTGAGACAGTGCTATGGAAAGAGGGATAAACTGGAGTCTCCCTTGACTGATCCCGGCATGGACATGAGCAGGAGGTGCCTTCTAGCCACCACTGTCACCAAATGCCCGGCTGTGTGTGCCTCCTCTGGGTAAATCCCCCAAGCTGAACATCAGCAGGGTCCTATGGCAGCCCCCACTCACCTTGCACAGTAGGCCAATTCCACACACAGTGAGCACCCTTTACCCCTCTACTGGCAGGCAGTCACCAAGCGGCCATCCAGGGGCCACCCTAGGAAAGCTATGCCATGGGCCTGACTGAAAAAAGCAATGGAAGCTTTTCAGGAAATGATGAGGAAATGCAAAGTCCTGAACAGCATGACGGACGTGGAGGGCAGGGTCCCGGCTGGGTCTGCATCACTGCCAAGCAGGGCCTGAGCCACCTGCCAACAACCCGGCCTCACCAGCCCTGGCACTGGGACCCTGAGCCTCTGGGGCTGCAGGGCGGCAGCTTCCCCCACAGAAGCTAACCCATAACACTGCAGACTTTGCCGTCATCGCTAGGTTTTATGCCAGTGTAATGCTCAGCCATTTTATGTGGGCTTATGTGCAGTGTGTGCCAAAAAGCTCATAAAAAAGAGGGGAGAAATGGAACAAGCATTGTTTTTGAAAGGCCCTTAACAGACCATAAAGTGTGCAGACTTCCATCCCTCGGGCTTGCCCATCTCGAATCAGAGTTCCTTGGCCAAAGAAAGATTCAGGCCCAGGAGGTGACAGCAAGTAAGAAGTGGGGCCCCAGGCCAGGACATGGGGACCCAGCTCCCTCTGTAAGCAAAAGAGTACTCATAGCTGGGTGTGACCCGGTGCCTAAGCATGACACACCCACAGGACTGTGAGGACATTTGTCAGGGACCATGACAAGAAGGGTCCATCAGATGTGAAGGACACAGCCCACTGGTCCCCAGAGCAGGCCCTGGCCACACGCTTCCCCAGGGCCAGCATCGTGCATGGCGCGAGGGAGAGCTTTCACTTTCCAGCTTCTAGAATCCTCTCTGTGCCTCAGCCTGGGCTGTGTTCCAGAAGTGGAATCCATACTGAATTCCTCAAAGTTATGACAGGGAGAGAACCAGGGGACAGCCACAGGATGGACTGTTGGAGCAACATTAAAGCTCATGTTTGCAAAGAATATTTAATGACAAGCAGAAATGCTAATAATATGTTAAATGAAAAAGCAAGTGACAGAACATAGGACCTCCATACTGCGAAATACAGCCAAATAAACACATGCCTTGCGCAAGGCACAAGAGCAGAAGGAGCACAGCGCTGTTGGTTGTGACCTCTGGGTGGTGACACTTGAGGCCAGTTCTGTCCTCCTCTGAATGCTCTTCCATATGCTCCAAATTCTCCACAGTGAAGAAATGTTTTTACTACTGGAATTGGTTATGTTAAAAATATATTAAGTATTTAATAATATATCTTCCCAAACAATATGCTTCACTAGGTTATCCCAGTTGATGCTAGCAGTATCTAAGTAACTCAAGGTTGTTGTCCCTTTCTAAACAACTGCCACTACAACTAAGAGGCATCACAGTGGCCAGACAGAGGCAGGCAGGGACCAGCAGGCCAAGGCTGACTGGGTAGGGGTGGGCCAGGCTTGGGCAGCAGCCGAAAGATCAAAAGCAGGACCTTGCACCTGCCCAGCACCTTGCGGTCTGTGCCACATGGCACATGGCACACTGCCGTCTTACCGCACTGGACAGCTCCACCCAGGCCTCAAGTCACCCAGCAGAGGACAGCACACCCAGCAAAGCTCCCAGCAGCACCCTGCTTGATGGCCTGCCCAGCCTGCTAGCAGGCAGACAACAGCCCTTTCCCAGGCCGGGCCTGTGCTCTCTGCTCTAGCTGGGGCAGGAAAGCTGCGAGGCTTCTGGGGCTGGGAATGGGGTCCAGGAGGTATATGGGCAAGTGTCACGGTGAACTTCAGCCCTGCTGAAGGACAGGAGGGAGAGTGGCCCCTCTGAAGCCTCCCTGCCCTGATCCAGGAAGGAGACCTTATTTAAGAGTCTGTGCTAGGCTGACAATTCACCCCAGAGTACAGCAGGGTGAAGGTGCTTATTACCACCCCATTTCACAGATGGAAACACAGATGTGTTCTTTCTACAGGATCTTTCAGGGAACACTATGAGCCAGGTCGCGGCCTGCACTTCACTAAAACCTGAGGTTTCCCTGTGAGATAGAGAACCATTCCTAGGTGTTAAGAGATGCAACAGGTTGGCTCCGAGAAGTTAGGTGACTCAGCTAAAGTCTCGCGTGGGAGCACACATAGCCAGGACCCAGGAACTGCGGGGTGAATGACTGAGTGATCCCAGCTGGTCCAGATCCCACCCCTGTGGCCTCCCAGCAGGAGGGGGAGTCACTACTTCCACTGGGACTCCCGAGCTGTTCTATGTAACCCCACAAAAAAAGGCACAAGCCCATGAACACTGTCCACCTCTCCAGGTGCTAATATGGGGTGTCTGTGGGGCCTGTAGAAGTTCCTCACCCCCAATCAGCTACAGAAAGGTTGTTTGCAACTCCCAGGACAAAGCACCAGGAGAAGCAGAGGGAAGCCAACGCTGCAGCCTCCCACACTGCCGCAGGCAGAGCCCACACCCTGTCGTGTCCTCCTCTCCCACACACATGACACAGATGCTTCAGACTCCCAAGGGGCATCCCCACCTGTGGACAGCCTCTGACAGAAGCTGTTCCATGGACACCCCATATCAGCATGCCTGCCTTCTCGCCAGGGCTGAGGTCATTCTTATCCACCTCTTGGGATGCAGGGCAGCAGTGTGCCCTCGGTAGTGCCACGGTGGGTGGAGCCAGGGAGCTGAAGCCTTGAACCGCCAGGGCAGGGCCCTCGGGGGCTCCTCTGGGCCCTCAGGGTCAGCAGGAGGCAGCAGGGAAAACTTGCCTCCTCCCTTGAAGCCTGGGGGCTCTTGTTCCCACAGTCCGTTCTGAGATGCATCTTAGGGAAGCAGCTGACACCGTAGGCATCTGGGCTCCTTAATGCCAGTCAGTCCCAGTACTGCCAGGCCTGGATCCCAAAGGAATAACCCACTATCTGAAATTTAATCTTATAACAAAAGAACAGCCCCAGCAAGAGAAGGGCTGGTACACAGCTCAGTAGTAGGCACATGGCTGGCAAGTACAAGGCCTGGGTTCCATCCCACCCACCACAACGTACACAACCACCAACACACAATAGGAGGCTGCCGAGATGTTGGAGGAACCAGTGGCCTCCGTGGGTCCAGGTTCCTCTAGCATTAGCCTAGTGTGCAAAGCAAGGCTATGGGGCCAGCAAGATACCTCAGTGGTCTAAAGCACCTGCTTACACAAGCATGCAGGAACCTTGGTTCAATCCCCAGCACCACATACTGTGCCAACCCTGTCCCCAGTGCAGGCTGAGCTGACCACAAAAAAAAAAAAAAAACAACTACCAAAAAACAGCAAGGATGTGTGAGGTTGTTCAGAAGCAAGACCAGGCCATCTCCCTTCTCATTGCCTCTACTTGTGCTGACACTGTCCCCTGCACCTGGACAGAGAAGGCTCCCTCCACGCAGCATCCAGGAGGCACTCAAAGCACCAGAGTCCAGGGTCTAAGCCAAGAAACTACCAGCAGAGAACACAGATGCACCCACCTTTGGGGGTGGGGGATGCATGAGGCCCAGAGTCAGTCACACGTGGCAGATTCCACAGAGCTGCCACAACTTTGCTGTGTGGCCCTGGCAGCATAAGCCCCCATCAGAGCTGAGTCTCCTTTCCTGTCAAACAGGGACAGGGACGGCACTCCTGAGGCTAGTAGTGGAGACCAGATGAGCCCATGACCCCAACACCTAGTGCTCTGAGGACAATCAATCCATGTCACCGCCTTTCCCTTCTGCACAAACTGGCTGTGTCGCTTCAGGGATGACTCCAAAGTCCAGCGTCTTCTTTTGAGAAAGGAGCTTGTTGCAGCGGATGAGCTGGAAGAGGAGAAGAGCCGGCACGAATGACTCACGGCCTTGCCCGTGGTCACGCAGGCAGCAAGTTCCCAGTGGCCTGATCCAACCCCAGTCCCAGCCACCGTGATTCAGATTTCTCCAAGGTGAGAGTCTCAAGGGTAGGCTGAGGGGTATGCTCGTTTACCAGAGCCTTTCTACAACACCTCGTAGCCCTGCCTTCAGGAAGCCTGCAACCTTGGGGTAAAAGACCAGCTCTGATAGCCTGGGCAATACAGCCACAGAGGCCTCACTGTGTTCCCAGAATTCCTACCCCCGCCCCAGCAGCATCCATGGGATCTATAAAATGGGGGTCAACCACACATGTCTGCTCCAGTGGTTTCTGGGGTGTCCAAAGCAAAGCCACCTGTGATGAGAGCAGGAAAGGCTACATGCAGCTCTCATATGGGACCTGGCCTAGCTCCATCCACTGACAACTCTGAAATCCCTGCAGTTTAAGGACGCTCATAAGAACCCTCCTTCCTGACCCCATTTCCCCCAGGAGCCACCAGTTACGGGGTCTGAAATGGGAACAATTTAGTCTATTTCAATTAATCATCAATTCTAAAGATAAAGTCTTCGAATGGATTAGTCACAAGGACTGGATTAGTCAGACTTATCTTGGAGAAGGCAGGAGCGTGCGCAAGCGGGTCTCTTGCCTTGGCAGATGGTCCCTTTCTCTGTGTCTCCCTCGACGATCATCCCGCCTCTCAAGATAGAGGCGAAATCCAAATGGAGGTGACACAGAAGGAGACACACTTCAGGAAGCAGTGGCACCTGTGAGCGCAGGCCTTCTGAGAACGTATGCTTTCGCATCTTTGTTTTCTTTTAATGAATTTTCTTAATCACCTCCAGCCTGTGGTGCAGAGAAAGCAGGCAGGCTCTAGGGGTCAAACGCTGGGCCCAAGGGGAGATCCTGCTGTCTATGACTGTGGGTGCGGAGCGCTCCACTTACCCTCTCTAAGCAAGGCTTTCTGAACTGTAGCAAGAGGAAAACAATGTGGGATGAGGAGTAAGACCCTGCATATAAATTGTCAGCATAGAGCCCCATACACGGTATGGTCCAACCCACATGGCACGCCACTCCCATCCCCACAGTGCCAACAATGCCCAAAGCCAGGTAAGTCACTGGGTCTTGCTCCTCATCGGTAAAACAGGGACAGTAGGCTTCACCCTTCTTATCCACACAAGTCTCTTGAGAGGATGAGAACCTGGCCAAGGACACCCACAGCAGAATGCAGAGTGCCAGGTCTGTCTCGCACACGCCACACGTGTCCATAGGTAGGGAGTCCAGCCATGTGCTGAGCTCGGTGCTGCCAGCAAGACCTTTACAACTGGTCACTAAGCCTTTACACGTCACCAGCCAAGTCCACACACAGAGATGCCCACCCCGCAGCCTGGCTGCTCACAGCATTCTCAGCCTGGACACACCACTGCATGTCCTCACACAGCTTACATAGTGCGCCTCTCTAAGTGGGTGATCTATACAATGGGGGCAGGAATGAGAACTACTGAGATAATGCGAGAACTCACTTCTAGCCCCTTACTCCTTCCCTTCGACATAGTACTGGGGGCCCTAGCCGGGGCAAGTAGCCGGGGAAAAGAAAATGCATCACGATGGAAGGAAAACTACCTTAATATATAACTGAGATTATCTTATATACAGAAAATCCTAAGGAATTCATAAAGAGACTATGAGAACTAATAAGTTCAGCAAGATTGCAAGATACAAAATCAATAGACAAAAATCAATTACATTTGTAATGAACAATGCTGAAAATTAAATTAAGAAAATTCCATTTGTAATAGCTTCAAGAGGATAAAATACTTTGAAAAATGTAATAAAAGAAAGTATAAAACTTTGAAAACTATATAACATCATTGAAAGAAATTAAAGAAGGCCTAAATAAGTAAAAAGACATCCCATGCTCATGGATTAAAAGACTTAACACTGTTAAGTTGGCAACACTCCTCCACTTGAGCCCTAAATTCAATACAACCCTCATCAAAATGCCAGCGGGCTTCTTGGCAGAAACTGACAAGTGGTTTCTAAGGTCCAAATGGAAATACAAGGGTTCGAGATAGCCAAAATCATCTGGAGAAAGCAACGCAGACTTGAAGCACTCACATTTTACAATTTCAGAATTGGACATAAAGCTCCAGTAATAAAAAACACTGTTGTGTGGGGCTGGGGAGATAGCTCATTGGCTTAAGCGGCTGCCTGGCAAGCTCAAGGTCCTGAGTTCAAACCCTGGCGACCACATAAAAAATAATAATAATAATAAAAAAATTAAAAAATTAAAAAAAAAAAACAATGTAGTTTAAGGATAGATGTATAGATCAATGAAATAGAGGTCAAAAGAACACCCTCACGTTTTGTCAGCTGACCTACAAAAAGGTTTCCAAGACAGTTCAGCGGGAAAAAGCAGAGTCTTTTCACAGCAGTGCTGGTAGAAGTGGCTGTGCTCATGCAGGATGGAGCTGCACACCTCCTCACACCATAGCTAGAGTTTCGAAATGGATACGGAACTCAAAATGGGTCAAAGATCTGAGTGCAAGAGCTAAAGCCATAGAACTCTCAGACAAAAACACAGGAGTGAGGCCTTGGGGCCCTGGGCTGGGTAGTGACTTCTGGCTCACCACAAAAGCAGGAGCAACAACCTCAATGAGAGCTTGACACCATCAAGATTTAAAATGTCTAGATTTCAAAGGGCACCACCAAGAAACTGAAACCACAGAAGAAAATATTTTCAAATAAGGTATCTGACAAGGGCCTTGTATCCACAATATATAAAGAACTCTTACTACTAAATAACAAAAAGACAAAGCAAATTTAAAATGAGAGAAGAGCCCTGACCCGGGGTGTGCTGAGACGGCAAAGGAGACGGCATGGTGGTGCACGCCTGTAACCCAGCTCTTAGGAGGCTGCAGACAGATGGATCGCTACAAATCTGATCTAGTAATGAGACCCTGAGCACACTGCAGACCCTGTGCTAAAATTCAAATAATAAATAAATAAATAAATAAATAAATAAATAAATAAATAAATTGAGCAAAGGAAACGATGCCCAGTGTCATTAGTCATCAAGAAAACACAAATCACAACCACAACAGGAATTACCTCATGCCTATAGGAAGGTTACAAGAAATACGCCACTGGTGGGGATGTGAAGAAATGGGCTTTCCTCAGACAGCAGGTAGGAATGTACAGTGGTGTGAGACAATAAGACTGCTTGGAAAATAGTCTTACGGCTTCTCAAGACGTTAAACAGAGTGACCACATGATCCAGCAATTCAGCTCCCAGGATATACCTAAGAGAACTGAAAGAGTATGTGCTCATGGGAAGGATTATATAACACACACAGCAAGAAGACTCAAATAGTGCCAACAGTGATGGCACACACCTATAAGCCTACGACTAGAGGGGCTGACACAGGAGGAGCTGTATGAGTTGAAGGCCTGCCTGGGTTACACTGACAGAACAGACCTTGGGAAGGAAGGAAGGAAGGAAGGAAGGAAGGAAGGAAGGAAGGAAGGAAGGGGAGGAGGGGGGAGGGAGAGGGAGGGGAGGGCAGGGGAAGACAGGGGAGGGGAGGGGGAAGGAAAAAGAAAAGAGAAAAGACACAATAGCTAAAAAAAATTGTGTTAGGGAAACAACCCAAACGTCTATCAACTGGTAAATGGGTAAACAAAATACAATGTGTCCATACATTGGAATGCTATTCAGCAATAAAAAGGATTGAAGTACTAACACATGCTACTCAGATGAGCCTTACAGACACTATCAGAAGTAAAAGAAGCCACTCGTGATTGCCTAGGACTGGGCGGCCTGGGGAGTAGCAGCTCTTTTGGAGTTTATGAAATGTCTTAATTACTCTTCTCATGTTGTTAGGACAAATACCTGACATTAGGGAAGGAAAGGTTTATTTAGTGCAGCTACTGGAGGTTTCAGTCTATATTCAGCTGGCTCCAAGGCAGAGCGGCGGCAAGTGGCAGAGAGCAACCTTTCCTGGCAGCCAGCAAGAACAAGAGCAAGAGTGTAGGGAGAGGTAGAGGGAGGGAGAGGTAGCAGCAGCTCAAGCAGCTAACTTCTTTTCCTTGCTTACATTGAAATGCAAATCACGTGCCCTAGGGGAGGTGCAGCACCCACACCCTGCAGTAATCAATTGCAAATTCCAGAAGCGGCCCCATGACTGCATGAGGCTTTGGGGGGACACCTATACACAAAATATAAGATGAAAATATTTAAAAAGTAGTTGTGTTAGGGCCAGGGAGATAGCTCCGTGGCACAAGTGCCTGCCTGGCCAAGTACAAGGTCGTGAGTTTGAACCCTGGTCCCACCAAAAAAAAAAAAAAAAAAAAAAAAAGAGTGAAATAAGGGGCCTGGCGGGATGGCTCAGTGGTCTAAAGCGCCTGCTTGGGGAAGCTTGGGCGGCTTCAGGGACTGCAGTTCGATCCCCGGCACCACATGCTGCGCCAGCCCTGCCCTCGGGGTGGGCTGAGCCGGCCATAAAAATGAGTGAATAAACAAACAAAGGTTCTGAAACAAGACTAAAAATAATAAATAAAATAAAAAATTTAAAAATAAAATAAAAAGTAGTTGTGTTGATAGCCACGCAATTCTGTGAATATACTAAGCTGACTGAATTATACTAGCTGATGAGTGAATTGTACTCCTTATGAATTATATCACAATAAAGCTGCTGCGACATAAAAGATTAATTCGCTTTTTCCACAAGTATTTAGTGAGTATTCTGCACCCAGAAACCGATGCAGGTACAACAGGCTGTATCAGTGAACAAGAGCTTTCCGCCCTCTAGGAGTGGGAGATGGACAACACAGACAATGACCATAATAAGAAAGTAAATTACCGAATATGTGAGAGGTGATGAATGTTATCTGAAAGCAGAGCCGGCTCCAAAAGAGCTGCAGACCAGAAGCAGGCATGGCAGGCACAGTGCTCAACGCAAGCTCCGGGCTGGCACTGCCATGCGGAGCAAGGACCCAAGGAAGCGTCCCAGGCAGAGTGGTGGGGGACAGCTTGTGCCTGAGCCATGCAGCAGCAGTGACCCTGAGGCACTCAGGTCAGGGGAGTGGTGAGAGGGGAGTGACCATGGGTAAACCAGGCAGGACACCTAGCCCTGGTGGCTCTGGGAAGGCGCAGGGTTCTCCAGGAGGCCATGGCTGGGCAGAGGACTGCCACGCTCTGACCCACGCACCAAAGAGCCACTCTGGTCTGCACACTGTGCTCAGCGCGGCAGCATTCACAGCAGCTGAGGGGTGGTAGCAACCCACAGACGAACTGGGAAACAGAGCTGGCAGAGCCACACAATGGAAGGCCTTAAACACTTGCTCTCCACGGGGGAGCCCTGAGGACAGGATGCTCAGAGAAGCCAGTCCTGACTGGACACACACTGTGGGCTCCCTCACAGGCAGGTTCACAGCGACCAAAGAAAGCTGGCTGCCAGGGACCAGGGCCTGGGCATGACAGCTGGCAGTGAATGGGGACAGTGTCTCCATCTGAGATGATAAGATTAAGTTCCGCAGGTGGTTGGTGCTACTGACTGTACAAGTGTGAACGGACTCAGTGCCACTAAATGGGGGCACTCACTAATGGCTAAAGGGCTCGATTATGTTGTGCTGGGAAGAGGAAGGAGGCAGGAACCACCCTGCTGGCCGTGCAAAGAAAGGACCTGGAGTGCCAGGGCACGTCTGGGGAATGCATTCACTGGTACTCAGTGCCACCTGCTTCTGGCACGGGGCCAGGTGCAGCGCCCAGCTCTGAAGATAGGTACTGCCGGCATGCCCCACTTGGCAGCCTCATTTCTGCCAGGGAGATTCATAGTGCCCTTCACTGTGGCAGCCCAGAGGATGCCAGTGGGACAGAAGGGCTCATGCCAAGGGTTCTGAGCCCCTAGGGGGGAGGAACTAGCCCAGGAACGAAGGAGGCGAGCTGGTGGGCTGGCAGCCAGGAGGGAAGAGGCCACGCCAGACGCCGCAGGTCTGCCACAGGATGAGGGGCAGGGGCAAGTCACCAGCAGCCTGAGCAGGGACAGCACCCGCAGTGTTCACAGAAATCCCTGAAGCTGGGAGACGCGGGTCCCCCGGTGCTAGTGTTCACTTTGCCCTGTGACCCCTGCCCATGCCCTGCCTGAGAGAGCAGCCTGGGCCAGCACATCTTACACCAGTGGGAAATCCCCTCCTGCCTGCACACAGGGCTCTGCCCACAATGCCCGTGGTCCTGGAACCTGCAGGGAGGGCCTGGCCACAGGCTGTGCGCCCCCAGGCCAGCCCTGCCCTTGTGCCTGCTCACTGTATGAAGGCTTTACCTCTGGGCTGTATCCACCAGCCAAATGAAGAGCAACATTTTATAAAATTCCAATACTGTACAGAGCCGGGTGTGGTGGCTCACGCCTGTAATCCCAGCACTTGGGAGGCTGAGGCAGGAGGATTGGTGCAAGTTCGAGACCAGCCTGGGCTACAAAAGTGAGCGCAGGACCAGCCTCAACTGCATAGCGAGACCCTGTCTCAAAAAAAAAGACAAAAAAAAAAATTCCAATACTGTACAGAAGTACAGCTAAATACATATACATAAAGCTAAGGTCACTGTTACACTAAAATACTAAATTCATTTATACACTTATTGTTTAAGTTGTTGGGGCACTTGTCATAGTTGATTAACAATTCTGAGCAGGGTTACTGCATGGGCCAATTGTGAAACAGGGGCAAGCACCATGAATAGGGCTTGGACTGCATCGAGGCCACTTGTAAATGAGGCTTCTTTAAAGGAGAAAGCGATGAAAAGAGAATCAGGACAAGCCACACATGGGGAGAGCCCCCAGGAGCACAGGCCCCACGGACGGACGCAGCTCTCCCATGGTGGCAGCACAGCCCTGGCTGCCTTGGCCCCCAGCCTGGCCAGGCAGTGTCTGCTGCCCAGCCCACAAGCGAAGGCCCGCTGTCCGTGGTGCTGACTACACACAAACACAAGGAGTCCTGGAATCCCCCTGCCCCTTCTCCTCACTTTCTAGGATCATCTTCCCAAAGAACTACTCCGCCAATGCCTGCACCTCGGGATGCGCCTTCTGAGGCGTCACATGAAGGTGTGGCGCTCATGCACCCTCAGGGCCACAGCTTCCTGGCTAATGGACAGACAGGCAGGTGCCCAGCCTCTGGGAGGTCCAGGTCAGGGAAGAGCTACTGCAGCCTGCAGCAGTGTGCAGTCCTCAACAGCTCTGAGGCCACAAGATAGATATCCATCTCTGGAGGACAGCACAGGCACCCAGTGGCATGCCGTGATGAGCGTAGCCGCACCGAGTGCTCCACGGGCCAACCCTCCAGGTTGGACTCTGCTGGAGCCCCATGAACCGATCAGGCCAGCTGCAGATGGACACAGAGAGTCAGCAGCAACTGGCCAAGGAGGCACTAGGGCTTGGGCAGTTGGCCACCTCAGATCCACCCCGGCTCTGCAAGGTGCTGGCTGCACGACTCTTCTGCCAATCAATAACAGACTGGCCAGGCCACCTGTTGGGATCCCACCTATCCCTCAGGACACTCCAAAGGGCCGTAAGCAGGTGCGGCTGGTGCTGACCTGTCCTCGGTAGGTCAGGAATTAGATGACAGGGATGAATGAAATAGGGGCAGTGATGCTACTTACAGGCAGACTCCAGCCATGCAGGTTCCCCTGGCCTCCCTCAACGGCAGCACAAGGCCACTAGCTGCCTCACTCCTTGTGCAGTTCAGACTCTGGATGCCCCCAGGGCCAACCCTTCTTTAGGCTGAATAATCAGTAACTCCTAAACTAGGACTGGATCCCTAGTGGGGACACTCACGGTTCATTTCGTATCACCTTAACTGGACCACGGAGGACCCGGATATTTGGCTCAGCATTATTTCTGGGCTTGTCTGCAGCAGCGTTTCCAGAAAAGATCAGCACTTGAATAGATGGACTGACTAAGGCAGGTTGCCCTCCCAGCTGCGGGTGGCCAGTATCCAATCCACTGAAGGTCCACGCAGAGCAAAACAAGGGAAAGGGAGAACTCTCTCTGCCTGTGACTGTGCTAGGACATCACTGTACTCCTGCCCTGGCAATGAGACTGACACCATCGGCATCACTGGCACCTTCAGAACCAGTGGGAGCCACGTCACTAGCTCTCACTTCTCCAGCCAGGCTCTGTTGTCATTGGGGAACCCCTGTCTATCCAGGTCTCCAGCTGCGTGTGTGTTTCTCTAGAGATGCCATCCCAGGCTTCTGGCTGGGCTGTGAGAAGCACCACACAGATGCACACGGAGGACTCAGAACACTGCTGCTGTGCACTTGACCTTGTCCACTTGGCCAGTGCGGAGCTGTCCCTGACCAGCACAGGAGACATTTCATTCATTCATCCATCCATCTGTCTGTCCATGCCTGTTCTGTACTGGGCTCTGTCCTGGTTGCTATGGACAGTGGGCTGAACTGGCACAAAAGAACTGATTTCGTGGAGCTGGCATGATAGCAGGACAGGCAGAAACCCTCAGGGAGCAAATATGCATCAAAGTGAACACGGTCAGCGCTGAAACAGAGGCAGGCCTGGGCAGAGGGGCAGGCTGCCCGAAGGTGAGACCTAGGAGGCTGCAAAGCCTTGGCAGCCCTGGAGAACAGTGCCCCAGGTAGCAGACCAGGCCAGAGACAACTCCAGTCACAGGGAGTCAGGCCGAGAGGCAGGCCTGCTCCCCAGACACCGGGGCCATGCAGTTGCCACAGGGATTGCGCTAAAACCACCTTCCTACATCACACAGCAATGAGTCCTGAGCTGGAGAGCCAGGGCACCATCCGCACAGCACCACAGTGATTCCCTTCTTTGAGAAACGACCATGTTTGTTTTCCTTTCCATATTCTGGACTGAGGCCATGTAATAATTACAAAATGCATAGCCATAATGTGTTCTAAACTCTGCATAGTGTGTGGTTTTGGAATAATACATAAAATGCTTAATAAAAAGTAATGTGGAAAGGAGAATCATCAGCCTGACTTGGAAATGAAACGGCTATTCATTTCCTTGCCCATAGTTACCCTGATGAGCGAGGAACGCCACAGCCATGTCCTCGGCCCTTGCTACAATCCATGCAGAAGATTCCTGCTCCTCAGGCAACAGCCGTAAGCCACAGAGCCCAGGGTCTCATCCACACCTCGGGTGATTGTGGGGGACATTACTGTGAGTCACTGCATCTCCCCAGTGTTTCCCAAGACTCATCTGCATTAGGCCCCAGGGTGAGAATACAGGTGACACCCAAGTGTCTGCTGAAAGCTGGTCACTGAGAGGGAGCTCCATCAGCCCAGAGGTGTCAGGAAGGTGGGATAAGCTTCAAGATCCTGCCTGAGAAGGTAACAAAGGCCCTAACCTCTGGGGGCCACAACCTTGTCATGTGTGCCAGCAGCTCGGGCTTAAAGCATGAAGCCACAATCCTGGTCAGTCTATATCATGGTCCAGCATCAGACACAGGGCTCCTGATGGCCACTGAGGCCACAGGGGATCAGGAAAGGCTGCATGCATAAGGGCCAGGCCTCCTGGAGGCCACAGGGTCAAGACAGAGATGGGAAAGAATGTGGGCCTTTTGGTGCAGCCCTGTAAGTTCAGCTTGTGAGAAAACAAGACTAGCCGGGCGTGGTGGCGCACGCCTGTAATCCCAGCACTTGGGAGGCTGAGGCAGGAGGATCGGTGTGAGTTCGAGACCAGCCTGGGTTACAAAAGTGAGCTCAAGGCCAGCCTAAACTGCATAGTGAGACCCTGTCTCAAAAAGACAAAAAAAAAAGAAAACAAGACTAACCCCAGAACAGACAGACAGACAGGCAGACAGACACACACACACACACACACACACAGAGTACAGAAGACTTGGAGCGCAGGTGGCTGAATTGCCCCTAAGGCCACCAGCCAAGCCTTCAAGGACCTCGGCACACTCCATCCCAGCGAGCTTGCCACTTCCTGCTCTGCTGCTGCCAAGCTCAGGGGCCAGCACCCCACAGTGCCTCTGTACCCTCGCCCATCTCCAGCCTCAAAGCCAGTCTTCCTCAGCAGCCCTAGGCCCAGCACAGACATGGCTCCAGGGCCCGGCTTCCACTCTCGCTGGCAGTGTCCGTTTTCTCATCTGTGAAATAGGCAGAATAAGCTCCACCTCCAGATATTATAGGACAAGACCAACTTACAGCCTTCTCCGAGGGCCTGGCACCTGAGTGGTGATGTGCAAATCACTGAGTGATACAGCAGTGGTGACGGCGATGATGACCAAGGCGACAGCGGTGGTGGTGCTTCTAGTAGTGGAGACGAAGGCAGTGATGGCAGAGATAACGGTGGCATTGGTGATGGTGGTGATGACAGTGGTAGTGATGGGGCGACAGGGATGGCAATGATGTGACAGTTCAATACTCTGGTTTATAGGCAAAGTCTGATCCATATGTCCAAAAGCTCAGGAGCTGAGAGCCCTACTCACAGCCCCGATGTGGAAGCCGGAGTGCTCCCTCCTCCCCCACTGCTCAGGCCCTGCAGCCTCAGCAGATGTGGTCTTGAATCCTTATGCATCAAAGAGAAGGTCAGGGACGACGAGCACCTCCCTGCACTCCCTCGCATTCACAGAAACCTCATCCCTTCCACCCCATCCACAGGCACCCGCCTCTGGCCACCAGCACCACCAGGCACCGTCAGAAACACTCAGCATCACCTCGCAGTCCTAAAGCCTAACTGCTAAGCCAGTTACCGCGTTTTCCTTTCAGTGGAAAAGCATTCACTTCGGACTAAATCCCACTGTACACAGACTGTGGAGTGGCTTCTCCTGATAAGAAGAGATACAGCAGGGAAGCTGCCACATCTGATACTGCCCAGGATCTGGGCTACTTCTGTTGCAAGCGACACGTCTTAGGCATGAACTAATGGCACAGACTCCCAACAGCCAAGCCAACATCACCAGTCCTGGCTCTGAGAGAACTGAGGTGCTCTCTCCAGGGTACAGTGAGACTGCCCTGGCCCCCAGCTTCAGCTTCCACAAGGTCCCAGCAAAAGACAGGCAGAAGGGCAGCTCTGTCGGGTCACCATCAAATAGATTCCAGACACCAAGAAGGCACAGGAGCACAGAGTATCCTCAGGTCCAGGCCTCCTGCCCTAAGAGCCTGAGCCCACTTGTTCCCTTCCAATGGCCCAGCAGGGGCTCTGTAGCGCTTCCTCTGGTCTCAGTCAACAGCCAATGATGTCCATGCACGCCTGCAGCAGAAACGTGAGCTGGTGCTCTACACTCCAGGAAGGAAAACCCATTCCTTTTGGCTTAGAAAGGCCACAGGAAAGTTTACTTTGTGCAAATGTTTTCTTTACAGAAACCAAATCCCAGAGCTGATGTGATGTGGGGTGGATTAGACAATTAAAGCAGGCACACAGAATACAAATCTGCATTTGTTCAGCTGAGGCTCGATGCGATCACCATCTCCTTTCTCCCCCAAGTCAATTTACTCAGAGAGCAGCCTTCTCTCCAGATAAGCACATTGACTTTAAAATAAAGTGCGTGCCAACAGCTGCAGCCCTGCGACTGGAGCAGACAGGGATATGGCACAGAATGATAATTAAATATATTTTCATCATCCGTCATTTTTTTGCTGCAGGTGCCAGGGTAATAAATCTGGACTCGCCTCTTTTGTCAGCTGGCAGTGAACACATTTTAACGTGAAATCTCCTGGGAGGAATTAAGAGTCACTTGGCCTTGTAAAGGAGAAAGGGTTTTTACTTCCAAACTGCCAAGTGGGGAGCTCACAGCTGATTGGTTTCATAATACTTTATTATTTGACAATATACATGCCTCAGGTTGTATTTCAGAACAGCACACCTACAGGATAACCAGTGCTCCAAGAGATCTGCCATCAAATTCTAGAATAAAAACTTATTTGGGAAGGTTTGCACCACTATTTCTTTTTATGAATCCCAAATTTAATGTATTATTGACTCGGCATATTCCAGCATTTTAGGATTTTTCCTGCCTTCGTTAAATTTCCCAACAGCCCTCTTCCTGTGTAGCACCGCAAGGAAAGCTGCTGCCTCCGCGCCTGCAGCCTGTGTTAAGTGTTTTCGATTGGCCTAAGGAGTTCCGCTGACTTTTTATTTTGACAGTTTAACAGCTCCTTTTCCCCAGAGGCAGCCTCGAGTGAGCAGTCCCCAGAACAGCCCAGTGCAATGGAACATCACACTTCCCCAGAGCCTGTTTGTAGTTGCCCCAGCCACATGGCCTCCGCAGAATACCGCCATGAAAAGTAGGCCTACCCTCTGCCAGCGGGGCACACAGAGGATAGGATGCAGGAGAACAGGTGCCGGCTAAGGGCACTGCAGGGATCTAGACCTGCCCCTGCTATCTGTAACAAACTAACCCCAGGAGGCGGGGGCTCCTCAGCGCATGGCATGGCCAGCAGTCCAGGGACATGCAGAGGCCCCAGTGACTGACCAGCTTTCCTCTTCTCTCCTCTCAGAGCAATGTGTTTGGAAGGAAATTTCTCCTGTGCCTGCCTCACCCGTGAGCCCACCCACCAAGCCTAGAGAGCGTCACTCACCAACACCTTGGGCAGGCAACCCAGACAGACTACAGAAGAGGGTTCCCTGGCATTTCCTCCCAAGGAGAAGCAGCAGCTAGGCCGCGGCTTGAGCGAGGAACACGAGCAAAGGTAACTTCCACAGCGCTCTTGAGGTTTTCAGGTTTACATCCCTGCACTGGTACCCAAGATTTGAAAAAAGAAAATCCTGAAAGCACAATGGTCAACCACTGAGTCTCTAAAAGTGCTTGATTAGGGCTGGTAAGATAACTCAGCAGAGTAAAGCAGCTGCTTAGGCAAACGCAGGGACCGTGGTTCGATTCCCAGCACCACATCCATGGACAGCCCTGCCCCGAGGATGTGCTGAGCCGGCAGACTCCAGGCATAGTGGTGCACACCTGTAATCCCAGCGCCTGGGAGGCTGAAAGCACAGGAGTCTGAACTGCATAGTGAGACCCTGTAACAGCCAAACACATAAAAAAGAACAAAAATAAAATGTTTGATTAAATACTAATAATCTCTCCTTTCACTGAATATAGGTGTCAATCCATCCAGTCACTAATTTGGTCCTCCAGCCATGTAGTGCAGTGGGACACCAGGCAGTAACTCCAGAGAAGGCCACTGCAGAGGGCAAGGGGTGAGGGTCAGACCCATCAGCTTTAGAAAATGATGGGTCAATTTGAAAACGCATATGGAAATGCAAAGGGCCTAGAGGAGCCAAGGTAATTTTAAGGAGAAGAATGAAGTTGGAAGCTAACACTCCTTTGACACAAAGGGTTTCAAGACTTAGAAGGCTACAGCAGTCAAGGCACAGTAGTATTGGCTTCATGACAGACAACCAGATCAATGAAACAGAAGAGTCCAGAAACAGAGCCTATACAGATGGGCAAATGACTTTTATAAAGGAACAAAATACAATTCAGTGGAAAGGAGGACTCTCTTCAACAAATAATGCTAGAATAGGAAAAGAAAGCAAAAGAAAAATAAACCTCAAGCTATACGCAAAACTGAAAGAAAACAGACTACAGATCTAAGTTTAAAATCTAAAAATCTTTCAGGGGCTGGGGGGTTAGCTCAGTGGTAGAGTAATACGTAAGGCATGAGGCCCTGAGTTCAATCCTCAGTAAAACAAGAAACCTTTAAAAAGAAAAGAAAGGCCCAGGAGATGGCTTGGCGGTCTAAATGCCTGACTGGCAAACACAAGGACTCAGTACTGAATAGCATCCAGCCACCAAAACAGGACATGGTAGCACATGCTTGTCATCCCAGCACTGAGGAGGCTGAGATAGGATGATCGCTATGAGTCCCAGCTGTGTAGCAGAAGCCTGTACCAAATAAATAAATAAGTAAATGAATGAATGAATGAATGAATGAATGAATGAATGAATGAATGAATGACTTAAAAAGAAAGAACACTTTCATGATCTGAAGTTGGTAAGATCGCTTAGATATAACACCAAGGCCATGATCTGTATAAACAACAGCAAAAAAGCCCTGATAAACCATTTGAATATATGAAAAACTAACTTTAAAAAAAAGAAAAACTTCACTTCTATTCTTGAAAAGATGTTAAAAGGATGAAAAAATAAGCCATAGGTTAGAACAAAATCTGTACAAAGTACACATTTGATAAAGGCATTGATCTAGAATTTTGTGTGTGCAGGGTCTCACTACACAGCTCAAACTCACAGTGATCCTCCTGTTTTCAGCCTCCTCAGAGATTACAGGAACAGGCCACCATGCCCAGACTCAGTCACTGCTCATTACGCCCGGGAGCAGGGCCAGCACAGCATGTGGTGTCAGGGACTGCAGCGTAGCACCTGTACTTGCCTAAGCAGGAGCTTAGTTTGCTAAGCTATTTTGCCGGTCCTTGATGTAGATTTTTTTTTTTTTTTTTTTTTTGTGGGACCAGGGTTCGAACTCACGACCTTGCACTTGCCCAGCAGGCACTTGTGCCTCGGAGCTATCTCCCCAGCCCCGATGTAGAATATTTACAAGGAACTCTCAACACTTAAAAGTGAGAATGCACGCAAGCCTTTTTTTTTTTTTTCCTTTAGTGTCAGGGACCAAACTCGGGACCTTGTGCTTGCCAGGCAGGCACTTATGTCACTGAGCTCTATCCCCAGCCCCAATTTCTTTTTTTTAATTTGAATGGACACCTGACAAAAGAAGACACAGGTAGCCCCAAAGTACATGGGAAGCTGCACTGCACGCACCAGTTGCCAGAGAAGTAAACATAAGGCCCAGCGAGCTAACACTGCACACCAACAAAAGGGCTAAAACTGAAACAATTGGCTACACAAAAGGCCTGTGAGGATGTGGAGAAAGTGGAATGCTCACCCTCTGCAGTGGGGATGCAACCTGTGCCGTCGCTTTGAAAAGCAGAGCGTCTATCTGTACATGAGCCAACTACGCTACCCCAGCTATTCACACAAGGCAACAGAAAGCGGAGCGTCCCCGTGAACACCGTGTACACGGATGCTCACGGCAGTGTGATTTGTAATTTTCAAAACCTAGAAACAACTCAAATATCCACCCACAGGTAAACAGACGAACGATCTCGTGTGCGCACCATGGAACGCTACTCCGAATAACAGGAAGCAAATTGCTGGTACCTACAGTGACATGGATGAGCCTCAAAGAATGCTCAGTGAAGAGCCAGCCCACAAGGAGTACACACAGTATGAGTCCATTTATAGAAGATGCTAGAAAATGCAAACCATATCCAATCTCTAGTGACAGAAGGCAGATCTGTGGCTGAGTGGGAGGGAGTCACAGAGGCCTGTGGGGAGGACTGCCGCGGGGGTTCAAGGGCAGCTTCGGGGAGATGGATATCTTTGTTATCTCCACTCAGCAGTCACAAGGGCCACACTCACTGAACTTCTCCACCTTAAACACATGTGGTTTATTTCATGTCAATTATGCCTCAATACAGTTGTTTGGGGAAAAGAATGTCATGCAAACAGCACCCCCTAAGGTTAGCCAAGGAGGCGCTGATGTGAACAGGTGATAAACAAACGTTCAGGAGACAGAAAGAAAGGAACTGTCAAACAGTCATTCGCCAAGACTAGTGGTGAAAAAGCTTGCAGCCCAATTCTAAAACATACCCTCTCATTCACTCTTTCTTCCTTTCTTTCAGCAAATGATATGCCAACCCAAAGGGCAAAAGGACAAGCTTCTCCCCTAAAAGAAACCAGACTAAGAACCAACAGCTGATTTGCCAACGGCCCTACACGGGGGCCCTAAACATGCCCCCTGCATGTACACGTGGGTGCCTATGCACAGCCGGGCTGCCCAGCTGGCAGTGCTTGGGCAGATGACATAAACCCTTTGTGCCTCGATTTCCTCATCTATAAAATGAGGAAAGTAGTAATCACAGGGCTGTGGTGATTTAATAAATTAACATCTGTGATTCTCAGAACAATGCCTGGCACTTTGTAAGCACTCGGCAAGGGCGCGCTACATTTAGTACTATAATTATCACTGCTTTTATTACTAAACTACCTGTAGAGACATATGCCAGGATGAAGAGGCTGCTCTCAGCTGCCGAGATGACTCTGATCTATTTTCTTCTGCTTCCCTACTTTTCTTCACTGCACACGTGTTGCCCCAACACTTGAAGTCTTAAGTAAACAAAAATACTCAAATGAGCAAAGCTGGCATGCTGTCAGGCTGCACCATTTACGTACCCGCAGCCCATGGCATCTGAAAGGCCAGTTCCTCAAGGGAGCCCTGCGCATGCTCTCTCTGCTCAGGGAAACAGTCATCCAGGAGCCTCCTGCAAAAGCCCAGGTCAGGACCACGTAGCTACAGCAGGAGAATGCAGTGCCGGTGTGGACAAAGGTTTCTGTCACCCTTATTCTTTGTCACCTATCATTCTCACAGACCCAAGGCATACACACTCCAGGAAGGACTGCTTCTCAGACTCAGAGAACATAAGAATCAACACTGTAGCTTTGCAATTTCAAAAGCCAAAGCCCAGGCACACAAAGTGGGGGTGGGGGGAGAGACACCGACACCGGCACCAACGAGGGCTGCTTCCTTCCCAGGGCTGAACTGGAAGGAGAGTACGTAGGAAGTGAGGCACCTGTCTTGGGGCTAGTGACAGTGAGCTGAGATCTCCAGAGAGGTCCATGCTCTGGAGCAGGGGCCAAGCCTTATTCCTCATGGTGCCCATGAGCACATGAGTCCCAGGGACCAGACATGGCTCCAGGGGGCAGGGATGCCAGCCAAGAAGGTGCAGGGAAGCTAGCCCTAGAAAGGCCTTACAGGTGGCACAAAGGGGTGCAGTGAACACCTGCATTGGGTGACAACTAGAGACCTGAAGGCCAGACCTCCCTGACACCTGCTCCCGTATGCCCCCACCCCAGCAGTGTGTTAGCACAAGCTGTTTGTGGCTCAAGACACAGAATTAAGTGAGAGCACATCTATGTACCCTGGTGGAACAAAAGGCTATGATGGAAACTGAAGTCAGTCAGAGTGAGACAGAGAAGGCTGTGTGTCAAGAGCCCCAGCTGTCACCATTTCTTCCAGCTCCCTACACCCAGCCATGGCCGGCCAGCAGCCAGCCATGCTTCAGCGCAGTCTGTAGGCCATGCCTTTCCACCCACAACAAGCAAGACCTGAACCCCAAGGGGGAAAGGCGAGTCACCAGAGATGACAAGGAGCAAGGGACTAGAGGCTGACCAGGCACAGCCTCAGGACAGAACCAGGAGTGCCCAGCAATGAGCAAAGACGTCTTAATAGAAGCTGCAGCACAGGCAAGCTGTCTGGAAGTTTCCCCAGCAGGTATTCACAACTTAGTGAAGGAGACAAATGTCACGAGAACAGTATAAGGACAGCACTGACTCGGTGCGCCGTTCCGGGGAGACCAAATGCCCCCAGATGCGTACGGATGTGAGGGCTGATGTCATTTGGTGAAGGTTTCATCCATCCTCTGAGGGCTGATCAGAGAGACAGTGCAGTACATTTTCAATAATGCTAAATTTATTTTGCTGAAAGATCGTCCTTTATTCGAGGATTATGCCCTTCTAACTTTTCTTTTATGAAATGTTGATGATATATGGTAGCTGGCATTTTTCTAAGTCTTACTTGGCAAAATCAAATTGTTGGCCCCCTAAGTGCCTTCCATTAAAAAAAAAAAAAAAAAAAAAAAAGCCAAGAATGTAGTGCTCTCCAAAGGCTCTCCCTCACACACAGACACCTACCTGAGGCCAAGATGGGGCAGGCACAGGCTATGCCAGAAAGTGACAGGGAACCATGGGGACAGAGACAGAGTGGTCTCTGCCTGCACAATGAAGCTCAAGCTTCAAGAGCCAGGAGTGAACAGGGGAGCTGGGTCAGATCTAGACAGGGTGCTCTTGGCGGGGCTGTGTGGAGTGTGACAAAGTGAGACCTGGGAAATGAGCTGGGGCAGCCAGAGGAAGGACCGAGATGGAAGGCTCCACGTGGGGACACGGGTGAGGGCACAGGTCCAGAGGGAAGAAGCTGGCAGAGGCCAGTGGGGTTCGGGGCAGTGATCCCTCTGGAATGCAGACAGCGAAGGAAACAAAGGTAAGAAAGGAAGGGCCACATGGTGGTGAGGGAGGACACACAGGCCAACAGAAGTGACAGCACAGTGGTGAGCATCCGCTCGGTAAGATGTGGCCCCGCCACCTGTGTCACAAACACCTGCCCCTGAGCACAGAGGCTGCTGCACCACCGGAAGGCACAGAGCACCCGGCTCCCTCTGATCTTTCCAGACTCCCTGTCTTGTAAGTCTAGTGGTTTGCAAGGCTCCTGCCTTTTGAAGCCATGGATCCCAGCACTTCAAGCGGAGGGCACATGCCTACCTGAACAACAAAGGGACCTCCGCTCCGCATGGCAAGTGTGATTTCTGTCAGCTGGGCCACAGGCTTGAAAGTGCTTTGTTGGCAGGCAGGGTTTTCTGCATCCATGTGGTGGAGGACAGGGATCATCAAGTGTGAGGAGGATGCCCCTTCCCACCACAGCTAATGTCCCCATTAGGAAGACAGTAGCACACAGAGAAGCTCAGAGCCGAGAGCCCACTCCCCTGCCTGAGATGGGGAGGGCGGGGGCCCTGGATCATGTCTTCTCTCCTGCATCCCTCTCAGTCCAGTCCTGGTGGCTAGGAATCTGTTTCCTGTGTAGCCAAGGAAAAACATACTGGAACAGGATTTTCAGCGTATGCACTGGGGCAGCCTGGGGAGTGCCGGCAGAGTCACCACATACCTGCAGGGCATTTTAAGCTTCCAAAGGAAAGAAGCAATATTTAGTACCCAACGGACACCTGTAGATGTGTTGGAATCACCAGCTTGGGGTAGTTTATCTCTCTGAGAAAGCTACATCATCATCAAGCTGGACTTTCAAGGGTTGCTAGGATAAAACTAAAGGACCTTACAAAAATCAGCCTGGAATGGGAAACGTGTGATGTGTCAAATTTGATTCCAGGATCAGAAACGGCCTCCAGTGTTTGAAGGGCACACAGAGCCCACTCAGGAGTAACTAGGCCACAAGTTAAATTTTTTAAGTTGTGTGTATTATATTTTCAAACAGCTAGTAAGTCATTAGGACACAAATATTTATTGAACTGTTTGGCTTTAACTTCTCAGTAAATGGAACTGTTACTTAGGCCTAAAGATGTCGTGAAAATGTCACCGAGGCACTGCGGTATCAAGACTGCCATTGATCACTCACACAGCCAGGTGCAGTCCTGAGTGACTGGCTCTGCCCTCTTAGTGTGAGGACTGAGTCCCACCTGTCTGGCACAGAGCCAGCACCTGGGACCCAGGCCAGTGGTGGAGGCTGCTCTGTAGAGCACAGGGAAAGGAAGCCAGGGCTCCCACCTCATGCAGCTGACAAGAGGCATGGCTGCTGTGCTCCCGGCAGGACAGCCACCCCTTAGGATGCAGGAGCGGCCAGAAGGCTGAGCCCTCCAATGGCTAAGATGAGACGGCTGTTTAGAAGAGATGATGGAAAGTCAAGAAGACAAATGTTGGGACTGGGACTGCACCCATGGGTGCCGGGCCTCTTCCCTAGGTGGGGTGCAGCAGCCCAACCTCTCTGGAGCAGGGACATTTGGAAAGACAGCATGAGCTCCAAACAGTTCACTAAAAGGGCTGTTGCAGACTATTTCATTAACCACAGCACCTGAAGACCTTGAGAGTGAGGTCAGGACATGGAGAAAGAGAAGCAGTATTTTCTCTGCATACTGCGAGGCCCATGTGACACCCAGGACTACAGGTGCAGCATTAGAGACAAGAGGCTGCTGGAAGCTGGGGGCCCAGCCAGGGCACAGAGGGACTGAAGGCACCAAGGCTGAGGCAGACGTCCTGGTAGACCTCTCAGTCTCATACTACCCAGAAGCAAGCAGGAGCAGGTTCAGAAACAGCTTCCAAAGTCCCTAGCCTCCAAGAGCTGCCTTCCCTTGGCCCTTCTCCCCTGTGCCCAGCGAGCACAGCTGGCTGAGAGTGGTCTGGTATGGCCCCATTTCAAGGGCAGGACCCCAGATAAAGTTGTCAAGACATTAGCTACAAAAGGCCCATCCCGGCCAGAGCCAAGAAGGCTACAACAGTGTCGCATGAAAAAGTGCCCACAGAAATCAGACCAAGAGGGACCTGGGCTGCCAGAGTTCATCAAAATCACTATTTGCAAGATTCCTATCTAGCCCACTCCACACGCTCCAGTCCTGATCGCTGGCTCCACGGTATAGTAATAGAAAGGGTATTCATAGGCACTCTGGCTTGCAGTAAGACGGGAAAACTTAGCTCATATTTTTGAAAGTTTATAAATAGCCTCAGAAAAAGAGCTGGAACACACTTCTTAGTAAATACAGCTGACCCATTTTCCTCAGTCTTCACCAGGAATAAAGCGCCTGTTACCACGGAGAGTACAGGAGAGTCTAAATATACACTTCCTCCTCCCAGGGCCCAGATCAGAAAAGCGCGTCTTCACTCCGTGAAGAGGGAGAAGCCAGGCCGGGGAGGGGTGGTCCCAGGTCACCTCGAGGTAGAGGGTAGCATGAATCCTGGGCCCTGTGGGCCACGGTGCAGGGGCCAAGCCTCTCCTGGCTACAAGGTTTTTCTCCTTGAACTTTCCCTAGTCTGTGTCTTTCCTGAGTCTTTGCTGTGTGTCTCCCAGCTGCAAGGTAACCCCAAGGGAGCGGGGTTCCCTTTTGTGCACTACGACCTCCAGAGTGGCGCCCGGTCTATGGCAGGTGCTCAATAAATATGTAGCAAATGAATGCATTTGTGAGGTGCCAGGCCTGGCTTAGCGTGTGCTTGTTACTGATGCTGAGTAAGTTGCCATCGGTTGACATGCCAGAGCCAGGCAGCCCCTCTGCATCAGAAGCCATAGACCAGCAGGGCCAGGGTGCTTGTCTCAGGGGAATTCTCTCCTTTGGCAAGAACTGTGTTTGGAAATAATGAACCACCAAGCCCAGCTGGTCCAGAGGAGACAGGGAGAAAGGAAGCCACCTCGGCAGCCACAGGGCAAGGCCAAAGTGTCGCTCACTGCCCTCATCCTAGTACCCCAAAGTGTGCCCAGCTTAATCCATGGAGGGGCAAGAGGAAGTGGGGGAGTGGCCAGTAGCTCTATTCTCCCTGTAGGCCCGCAGCTGGACGGCCCTCAAGGTCCTGCCCTCAGTCCAGAGCTGGCAGCAGGGCTGCCTCACTGGATGTACGACCAGTGATTCTTTTCTCAGAAGCACCTGTGGGCGAGGCAGATGGCAAAGCCCCCTGAACCCTGTTCTCCCAAGGAAATGCAAAGGGAGAGATGAGGTTAGCAGGCCCAGAGCTGAGGGCTTCCTGGAACAGGCCCTTGTCACCCGCAAGGGAATGGGAACCACTACAGCTGGAGAGCTGAGGTTTCAAAGGATCAGATTGCCCACCAGCTGCCTTCCAAGGACAGTGATGTGGGGTAGGGGGCAAAAGGAGCACGGGCAGGCACCCACATAGAAAGAGAACATGTCACTTCTCTTTGTCAGGAAAGCTCCAAGAGATTTCTTGCTGAAGCAGTGAGGCCCAGAGGCTGAGAAGAAGCGATGGGGAGCTCAAGACACTTGAACACGCAGAGGCAGACACCAGTGAGTGCTGCCCCTCCGAGCCACGGAAGTAGCTAGGTGCGGGATGCTCGGGGCCCGGCCACCAGGCACGCAGAGATCTAGTTCCTTCTGGCTTCCTGTGTATCCTGACAAACCACCTTCAACAGGAAACACATGAGCATCTCTGTTCTCTACAAAGGATGCAGCTGGCTCACAGGCCACACTGGAAGGGTTAATCAGGTCTGTTCCCACCCCTCCTGCGCTCGGGTCCTGAGGCAGGACACAAGGCTGACCCCTCAGATGAGGTTGCAGGTGTGTGGGTTTGCACATCTGGAGCCCTCTTGCCTCTGACATGGCTGCAATTTACATGCAGAAGGCACTTCAGGGGCCGAGGATATAGCTCAGCAGCACAGCACCCAACTGGCAAGAGGAAGGTCCTGAGTTCAGTTCCTAGTACACAGCCCCAAGAAAAAGGCACTCAACAAGGACAGGAGGCTACCTTCCTGTGAAGACCAAGTGCTTGGACACCTCGACTGCACTATTCCTGAAGCCTCTTGTTCTTTCTCCAATGGTAACTCATCATCTCAGTTAAGACCATAAAGACCATAATTGATACTTATTTGATAGAATCTACTTTATTCATGAAATGTATTACTTTGTACAAGTGGAGCAGGGATAGAGGCAGAGCTGTCACTACACCAGAGAGCAGGCAGCCAGCCTTCTTCCTGAAGCACTTAAGCAACCGAGGTGGATCCCAGGATTCTCATCTCCAGAAGAAGACCTGGCCCTCCAGAAGAGACAGACTCAGCCTCCAGGAGGCATCCACAGGTGGCTTTCCGGCACATGGGCAAGTCCTCTGGCACGCTCGCACCGCGAGTGGGGCCACCTTCCCCTCTTCCTGAATAAGGCTGGGGGGAACAGCTCACTGCACCTCAGGACGGGCAGCAGCGATGCCGTCGGCTGCGAGGCTGACTCAGACAGCATCACGACTTCCTGCTGGTTCCCTCAAACACACGTTGGGTACAGGTGAGAAGCCTACTGTCCTCGCACCACCATGCTGGGGCCACATAGAGAAAGAGGAGTCAGGAAGCCCCACTGTCGTGCCCAAAGGCCTACCACCAGCACATCTAAAGTAATGGCACAGGGGCCCCAGGTGGGAGTCTCTGAGCCAGCCTGAGAACCAAAAGTTACCTGCTTTGCCCCACGCAGGGGAATGCCTGCCATAAAGCCAGTCTGGACAGGCACAAAACATTAGGGCAGGGTCATCCCCAGACCCTAGCCCTCTGCTCCGCCTCTTGCTCTCCAAAACAAGAGGGGCAGGGACAGATTTTCCAGGCTTCACCAAATACACAAATGAAAACAGGCATGACAGAATGAAGCTGAATTTATCCCATTGAAAAAAATTTTATCTTAGAATTTTGTCCACATAGCGTTAGTGCTGTCGGTATTTCACACTTAAGTTTTCCTTGAGAAATGATAAGGGAGCTGGGGAAGCTTCCGAGGGCCTCACTTGGTCCAACTGGAACTGGGCAATCCTGTATCTGCTCACAAACACTGTTAAAATGGGAGCAGGAGGCAACATCCTGGGTAGAACCTGCCCAGCCTCGAGGGGGGCCATCATGTGCATGCCTAACAGCCCGTCTTTCCTGATATCCCCTAGTGCAGCACGGCGGCTCCCACCAAGTGTGCCCCACAGGCCCACCCTGCCTTACTACCAGCCGCCCACAGCTTGCACAGCCCAGCGTTTCCCTAACAGCCACCCCCTCCTCCACCAAAGGTGGCATCGTCCTGCCTCGGGACCTCAGATCTGCCCAACCTGAGGTGCTTCCTCTCCAGAGGGGCAGAGAGGCAAGGCCCAAACAGAACATTTGCCTCCAAAGCCCCACAAGTGCCACGTCCGAGGCAGGGAGGGCAGCACCACGCAGAGAGAAGTACACAGACCTCAGGCAAAAACATCAGCACATCTGCACTTCATGAGGACAGTGTTTTCAGGTCACAGAACAGAAAGACACCAGTCAAAAGGTGAGCTTGATTTCTAAAATGGTAGAAGCCCCCAAACGTTCAGTTCTTTGACTTTGGGCTTGCTGTGCCTCCCTTGTTTCTCTGTAGATTGGGGTGGCATTGGAGTGGCCACACGTTGGGGCAGCCACATGTTGGGGTGGCCACACACTGGGGTTTGAGGGCAGGACCAAGTGAGAAGCCAGAGAGGGTGCGTAGGCCTCTGGCACAGGGGGCACACCAGGGCAGACTCCGGGGCACGTGCCCCCTTACTCATGTGGCATCGTCCACAGAACATACCAGGGAGCCCAGCCTCCCCTGCAACTCTCGTCATAGGCAGAGATGCACTACAGGTGATAGATACCACAGCCTAAGGTGCAGTGGGAGATGTGGCTTCTGGAGCCCATCAGCAGGACAGGCCCATGCTGATGGGTTCCTGATGCCAGATAAATACCATTTTGAAGCCACGGTATTCTTCAAGCACAAATAGTACAGTAAAGCCGAGACATTTATATGCAATTGGGAGACATTTATCCTGTGACAACATTCTATTCCAATGACTTTTCTATTACTGCCAATGATTAATGATGTAAATTCTGTCACTTGGGATGATGGATGCAGGGCAGCTGAGGGGCCTTTGCATAGATTACCCAAATGCTGCCTTCCCATTGGCTCCCAAGACAAATGTGGTCCACGCTCCAGTCAAGCATAAATGTAAAGTTCTTCTGGATTAAAAAAATATTATTCTTCCTCAGTACTTTTCAGAAGCAGATGGCTTAGGACTGCGGTTAGGCTTCTCTTGAATATATTTCCCTGCTCAGCATCAGGGCTGCTGACGACTCCATTTAGCAGTAATTGTACAATTCTCCCAAACAGGAGCTGGGGAGCCCAGCCTTGGGGTTCCACAGAAGGAGCTAGACACACACAAGGAAGGCCTAAGGTCTTAGGCATGCAGCCCTCCAGGTGCTGGTCCTGACTCAGCCCCACCCAGCCCAAGTCCTGAGCAGGCCATGCCTCTGACCTCTCCAACCTGCCACGCTGGTCTAGTTACCTGGCATGGCCTCCCCATGACTGTGATTGCCACCTGCTGAAACACTGCAGGCTGCCCAAAGAGCCAAAGAGCACAGGCACCCTCCTGACCAACAGCGATCTGCTGGCTCTGCCCTGAGGCTCTCCCTCTGCCGCCTCCTGAAATGCTGTGCCTGCCTTTGGGCTCCCTCCTACCACCCCAGTGCACCTGACAATGCTACGGCAGTTTGCAGTCATTCCCAGGGCCCTGACTGCTAACAGCTCCCCAATCTCTTTCCCAGGCCTTCCTTTAGCTTCCTTCCTATAAATCCCACTTGGCAGCTGTACTAGCTGTCCAGGGCCTCCAGCTGGGCCCCCTTCTCCTCCCCAGATCCTGCACAGCAAAGCACACGATCCCCTGCCCAGCCCAAGGCCTCAGGGCTGTCCTTGACTCCACTCCTGCCCTCATCCTCAATGTCTGACAGATGACTAGGGCCTTCAGATCCATCTTCTTAACTCTCTTGAATCTGCCACTTCCCTCTAGCTCCACCGCCACATTCTGGGCTGCTGTCACCAGGATTGATAGCAGTGGCTTCTCCTTGTGTTAGTCTCACCAGCCCAGGATCTCCCCAGCCACCCAACCCCCACCCATACCCAGCCAGCCTCCCTGTTCTGGGCTTGGTTCAGTTCCCTGCATGTGCCCTCTTCCTCTGGATGCCACGTCTTCAGGGAACTACTCCTGTTGCCCAGGTTAGAGCACTCCTCTTTGCCAACCCCTCCACTGGGCCAATTCACATCTGTCTTCTACCTCTCAAACATGCTCAGAGCAGCTATGCAGTGGACACCCAGTGGCCTGTCTCCCCCACCAAGGACACTCAGGGCCAGCTCAGGCCCTCAATGGCTCATCCATCATGAATACAGGCTAGCAGCTGGCACAGCACTGCACAACACAAGGGACGACTTACGGACTTAATCAGCGGGTGAGCCAAGCGAGGAGCCGCTGCCTGTTCAGCTGCTTCCCACCCCACCCCGGGACAGCAACGCTCGGAGAGCCAGAAATAAGCCTGTTCACCTCCGCACACTTGGCTGCTGTGGGTCTCTCACAGAGCAGGGAGTTTGGAGGGAGAAAGCCAGGGAGGGGCATCCTGACACAGAAGAACATGAAACCTAGAAAATCAGTGGCCTCATTCATAAGGCAAAAGCTTAAAAGTTTAAAGAAGGAGAGAGGATTGATGCGAAGTATACAGCAAACATGCAGGCCTGTAAATCACACTGCTGTAAATGCCACGGGGAGAGCAGCCTGGTTTCCCTGCAGAAACGCAGAAAGCAGCTGTAATTCAGAGGTGGGGCGGGCCTTACAGGAACTAGCGCGGCTGCTCCTGGATCTGGATTCCTGGCACTGCTAACTCAATTTGGCCATCCCTCTGCGTCTTTTCTTGGAAAACGAATGAGCTTCCTACTGTGACACTTAGGGGGTGCTGGACCACACTAACAGGTGGAAGCAGCAGGGTCCAGGGTGAGGCCAACCAGGTCTACGTGGTCCTGGGGATCCCCACCTGGGGCAGAAAAAAAATGAAGAGGAGAAACACAGGTACAACAGGGCATGGCCGCCTGCCTGGCCCCTTCCCTGGCAGCCTGGTGATTTCTGAGACCATAGAGGGCATGGTGGATAAAAGAGGCATGTCCTACAGACTCAGTGCCACCACCCACACCAAGCACATTCAAAGGCTGGATTCTCAGACCTCAGGAGTAGGGGACTGGTCCCCGGGGCTGGAGTAAGTGGGGAGACGATGGGCAGACGCACTTGGTGGTAGGCTGATGGCCTCCCCTAAACAACAGGGGTTGCCTGTGTGTTGTTTTGTTTGATTCACGGTGCTGAGAATTGAACTCAGGGCCTGTGTACTGAACTAAATCTCCAGCTTCCCACCCCACCCCAGCCACACCCTTCCTTTTTTTAATTAGGATCTCACTAAGTTGCTCAAGCTGGGCTCAAATCTGTGGTCATCCTGCCTCAGTCTGACAGAGTGCTGGGATGCGAGGTGTGCACCTCAGCCTCCAGCTACAGCTGTCTACTACTACCCTAATGATGCTAACCACCACTGCCCCAAATTAATCAGCAACAGCCACAGGAGCCTCCCCAACCCCTCTGTTCCCATTCTGCCACAGGGTTCTACACCTGCAGGCCCATAGGGAGCACCCTCGCCCCTGAGTCTCCTCCCCATTACCCCTGTCTCCCAGGCCCCTCCAGAGGTGGAAGCTGAGGTCCTTGTTCCCTCTTGTGCTCTTGTCCCCATAGCAGGAGGCAGAGCAGGAACAGCCATAAAGCAAGTGCCCAGGAAGGACAGGGAAAGCACAGAATGTAGGAACTCAGAGCTATTAAAAAAATACCAGATTTCTCAGTTGAATAAATGCACCTATCCACAAAAAAGGGGCAAAGGCCACTTAGGCTAGGTTCCTAGAGTGAAGGGGGTTTTAAAAAGTCTAATCTTTGAAGCTTTCATAAATATACCCTTTTTTAAAAAAATAAAAGTACTTAAATGAATCTACATTCAGTCTGACACAGTAGAGGAATCCAAAGCTCTTGGATTTTAAAAGCTTCCATTAAAGTAGCTTTCCTTTTTTCAAAAGATAATGAATTGAAAAATAAATCAGAAGGCTTAATTAAGCCTGAGGCAAGTAAGAGCCAGCCAGGGTGAAGCTCCCTGACAAGGCCCAGCACCAAGGCAGGGCTTATTTCTGAAGCAGCACCAGCCAACAACGGAGCCCGCCTTTGAGTTGCATGAAATGAGAATTCGGTTGAGTTTTTTCAGGCAACACAGTACATCTTCATTGGTACTACAGCGGGCTCATAAATTAAGATAAAAAGCTGGTGAGATGGAGACAAGGATGTGTTTCTGAGCAGGGAGAAAAGGCAGCAGAACAAGCCCCCGAGGCTGCTGGCTCCACCATCTCCTGGGCTAGCAGGAGCTCCAGTTGCTAGGATCATCAAGCCAGGCCAGCCTCAAAGAAGGAACAGACCTGTCACAGCTGCCTGCCAGCGCCTCCTCTCCCTGAGGTTGGCCTGAGAGTCAGCTCTTAAGTGGGCAGCTGGAACCCCATGCAGCTTGCCCCGTAATGAGGCTACAATGAAGCATGGCCACCATCTGGGGCTACATACAGCTGTGCACACGTACACATGTGCACACAGGTACACACAGTTCACTTGAGAGAGCCGTTCCAACAGCCAGCTCCTGTTAAGCATGTCACACCAAGTACTGCCTCCACACCAGAGAGAACAAAGTCAGGCCTTCTCTTCACATCCTGCATTTGAGTGGGCCTGGTCCATGGAGTGGCTCGGCAATAATCAGTGGCTGCGACTATGGCCAGTGTCCCAGTGGCAGTTATGAAACACTGAGGAAGAATAGAGTCTCCAGGCAGCTCAGACCTTCTCTCAGGATTGTTACTATAAATCCTAAAGGTCCACTCCTGTGCCTCCAAGGCTACCCTTCCCTCTCTTGTGCCTGCATTAATGCTGTCCCTTCCACCTGGGAGTGGTGTCTGCATCTCTCAAAACTCCGACTGCCTGAAGAAGCCAAGGCTCCACCTCTTGTGTGACCCTGCCCAGAATCTCCTCCCTGCTTCCTTCAGACCCAAGCCCGCAGCCTGGCATGGTAGGGTTCGAATCAGTCAAACAGAAATGCTCATTCGTACAACTACTAGAAAACACCCGGGGAAAAGAAGAGATTAGAATCCAGAGCAGGGAAAAGCTTGCAGCAGGAAGTTTCTAGGAAGAAGCTGACCTGAGTCCTCCAGGACAGAAGCTGGAGGGGGTGTGGAGCGAGACAGGGCATCTGAGACAGGGGCACAGCCTAACCAAGACTCTGGGTCACCATGAAGCCTGGGAAAAGAGGGCAGTCTTGTGGGATAGGCCCTGGGGACGCAGGCCCCTCGGCACACTACAGAACGTAAGGTGCAGGCCTGCCTACAGCAGCTAGACCAAATGGGCAGGTTGGGAGCTGACCACAGTGCTGACCACCATGAGCAGAACGAAGGCCTTAATTCCCTGGCGGCTCTGCCATCAAGCCCTGCCAACCTAGTGGTAATGGTGTAGGTATGGGTTACAGCAGGCAGCCCAGTGGGAAACTCAACTTCCCCACACATCCGAACAAGCGCTGATAGCAAGAGCAAAGAGAAGAGTGTGACTCTGAAGCCTAGAGAGAGAGAAGCTGGCCCTGTGTGTAGGATGGGGAAGGACAGCGCCCTGCTCCTCTACAGGGACAGTACGTCAGATAACGTGAATCACTCACGGTCACAGCACATGAGGGCAGCCTGGGAAGACCAGGCAACTCTGTGCACAGGTGCTGGAGTTCACGAGGAATGGGCTGCTCTAGCTAAACCTGCCAGAGACTTACCAGCCAGGACCTTCAGGCCGGCCACTCTTCCTTCACTACAAATGCCTTGACTGCCCCACTGGGTACCTGGGAGGACTTGGTGACTAGCAGCACACCTGGCTCCCAGCCAGAGCTCAATCCAGGGCAGCTGTGACAGCACATCCCCTATGAACTGAGGGTGGCAGAGGTGGTGCACAAGGGACATGGGAGAAGGTGGCAACTCAAGGACAACCTGTTGGGAGAACTACCCAAACACCCACACCCAGCAGAAGCATAGAGGCCCTCCCCAAGCCAGACAGTCACCAAATGTAAATCATGAACATGTCTAGGATGGCATCAGAAATACCAAGGTTATTTATAAAGTAGTAAGAAATGTTAATTCCCTGGGGCTCTTTATGTAAGGACAGATGATAGAGTGGCCCCCGGGAGACTGACAGGAAGAGAGGCACTTTAATATTTCATTAATGTCCCATTAGCAAGACAACACACATTTTCACACTTGGCGACTTCTTGGGAATAATGTCTCATTCAGAAACAAACGGGATGCCACTGCCATTTACCCCGCTGGCCTGCTAAGCATCCTCGAGCAGCCAGTTGGAAAAGACTTGACCTTGGGGTTATGGCTGCTCAAGCCAATAAGCTCCAGCACACAAGACTTCCTGGGGAGGCTCCTCTGGAACCTGCTAATGTGAGGATGAGAGCCAAGCACTTGAGCTGCGAAGGACGTGAAAGTCCTCTGTATGCTTTTGAAGTCAGACTCACACTTTCACCCTGCAGGTCTGCTGTGGTCCAAGAAGAGCTATCCACCAATTAGGAGCCCTGGAGCCTGGCTGTCAGTGTCTACCCGAGTTACAGCATGAAGGGAAGAAGGGAGGGAAGGAGAGCCAGGAATCAGGAAGAAGGGGGTGTCCTTAGCTACCACGGCGCAGATCAATGTCACATTCATTTGCTCAACAAATATCTGCTCTGCGCTCAGTGCGTGCCAGGACTGTGCTCCACGCTGGGCACACAGCAGGGAGCGCACAGACAGCAAACAAGGACACCTGAAAGGCGACTGATGGACGGTTTTGATTTGTATCTCACAGCGGACCTGAGAGGTGCAAGCAGTGCTCCCATTTTTCAGATGAGCAGCTGAGCAAGCACCTTGCCCCTGGGGCTTCGCAGGCTCCATCTGCAGAGGAGGAGGAGGAGGAGGAGGAGGAGGAGGAAAGGGAGGGGCCCGGGACGGGCTCTGCCCTCCGCCATCCCCACACCCTTGCTAGTCTTAGAGACACCATTTACAGAAGTGACAGGATGCATGTGAGATTCTGTGCAGGGGGACACTAGCATGCCATTCTCTGTAACAATTGCCGGTAGGCAGCACGATCGCTCGGCTTCTGCTCCCCCCACACAGAGCACAGAGAAGTCGAAGGGGATGACAGCAGGCTGTGTGCCCACTCGGCTCAGATGGGCCTGTGCCATGCTGATGGCCTCCTGGGCACCCAAACTCCCTCAAGGACACCTTCCAGAGCTTGCAGCTCACCCTCCACTCTGGTTCTGTGCTTAAGTCCTCACCCTGGACATGGAGCAGAGGGCATCTGGCCTCCTGGGATACCCTCCCCAATTCCCTCTAATTTGGTCTATTAATTTAAAACAAAGGGAGCTGGCCAGGAGGGCACGCACAGGGGATGTCTGCAAGGACGTAATTAATGCAGCTGCTCCAAACGAAAGGTAACACCTTGTCTCCTCATTAGCAGACGTACTGCAATTTAGGGTGACGTCCTGGAGGACAGCAACGGGGACAGAGCTCCCTCACAGGTCCATGCCTCGCCCGCCACTTCCACTTCCTCACTGCCAAGCAGCTATGAACAAAGCTCTCAGCAGAAGGCTTCGCACTGCTGATGCCCAGCCATCGAGGCTAGAGCCCAGACACTAGGCCCAGCCAGCCACCAGGTCCCACACACAGACCCATCAGGTGACAGAACACATGTCACATCTTTTAAGTATTTCCTCATTAAATATTCAGCATGGTTCCTGACCCTAGTGGCTGTACTCTGTAAACAGAAAAGACGTACGATGGACTTCGAGGACACAACGACCTTCCAGAATGACATGCAAGGGACTTGAGGCATGCAGAGGACAATTCTCTAACAGCTCAAGTGCACATCAAGTTCCATCAGCATCTTCCCTTCTGGAAACAGGACCAGTGTTTCTCTTAAAAAATAAAAAATCTGAGCTGGCTTTATCTTACGATCCTCGAACATAGCAGAGTCCTTTCAACAGGGCTAGAGATGTAGCCCTGTGGCAGGGTGCCTGCCCAGCATGCACAAGACCTGGGGTCCATTCCCAGCACCTCAAAGAAGAGTTCTTGTGGAAGGAGTCAGCCCTACAACACTACTTTCCAGCCAGGCTAGGGAATTGGGCCAGAAGTTCTGACTACCCAAGTGACTGCACCGAAACAGAAAGTGGAAGGAAACAAGTAGGAGAAAAGATAAAAAGCTGACTACTGAGTTTTGAGATTATAATTCTCCTTGTCTACCAGCAGGTCAGTGAGGGACAGCCTATGACAAATCTGTTATGATCTGTTATTACTGATGACCCAGTAGAAGGCCAATAATGTGGCTCTTCACTCGCTGGTCAGCACTGCCTTGGTGTGTCGGTTATTATTGTGAGAAAGGCCTGCTGGTTTTTAGAATATGTGACATGAATGAGGTAGGCTGTTCCAGAGGGCCATGCAGCTGAAGCCAAGACCTAAGGAGGGAGCCTACCCTGGAGTCTGGGGGTCCAAACGTTGCCACCAGCCTTCCTTAAAAGCTGGGCCTAAGGGGCTGGGGAGATAGCCCTGTGGCACAAAGTGCCTGCAGGCAAGTGTAAGCTTATGAGTTTGAACCCTGGTCCCACAAAAAAAAAAAAAAAAAGCTGAGCCTGAAAGAAGGGGCCCTAGAAAGTCCACTCGAGGGTGGCTTCTCAAGTCTTTCTACACCCACAGATTACTGGCTCACAGATCGGCTGAGGCAGCAAGTGATGTACCCCCATCACCCGTGCTACCGGGCCACCTCCTACTGGCCCCCAACTGCTCCACTTAGAGCCACATTGCAAACGGACAAGCGGGGCTGACATGTGGCTCCGTGGTAGAGCACTTGCCTAGCATGTGGAGAGCCATGGGTTTTATCCCCAGCTGCACCAGCTCCACACCCCAGAGCTTCTGTACTAGGCAGGCTGCCCCAAGTGTCACCCAGCACCACCCTCAGCGGTACCGGCTGCCAAGGTCTGTCCCAAGCAGGAGACCCACTCTCCAGAAAATCACATACCCTGCTAGAGGTCCCCACCCAAAGCTGGGCCTCTTCTGGCTCTTCATCTCCAGCTTGTAGCTGTTTCCAAGCTGTCTTGGGGCCCAGCAGCATTTATCACTGCCTCAGCTAGCTGAGAACTGCTCTACTCAGGCTTCATACAGAACACAGGTGGCCAGACTCTGTATGTCCTTTCAGAACTGCTAGAAGTCCCAAGGATCCTCTCCCCCATATCCAACACGTCACATGACTAAAGGAGAAAGCTAAACTGAGTATTCCCTTAGAAGTCTGGAAATCCTTGTTTCCTAAAAAGAATGTGGCGAATCAGACTGCTTAATCCTACTTGTCTCCATTGGAAAGAAAAAAAGGATTATGATATAAAATGACCAGGATGCTTGTGGTTATTATTGTACTTTACCATGTTATTCTTTGATTGGATGCCTTTTAATTAAATTCCAATTGATCTAGCAGTTTCAACAATGATTACTCAATACTCACGTGATTCTGAAGATGCCAGGATCTGGCTAAATTAATATTGCGCACTTACCTGTCAATAGCAACTCCTGGTGAAGAACGGCACACTTGTGAGCCCTGGCCAACTGTCCCACCAAGCAGCAGCTGGGAGGGCAGAGCAAACATTTCAGCAGGCCCCCAGCCACCCAAGAGCTCTACAGCCTCTTCTCTCAGCCACGGCTCCCACCACTGCACCCCAACGCCTCAAGAAGATTTACCCAAGGGAAACTAACCTTTATTTAAATTATGTCTAATTCGACCAACTCTCCACCCCAAGGAGATGAATGAGGACTCTAGTCTATCTGGGCTGGAGAAGGGCAACAGGGACACTCGCCTGGATGAGTCACCAGCATTAAGCCTCGTTGTGGGGAAGGCCTATCATCCTTTGCTTTAAACACGCTTGAGTGTCCTGCCTTGGTGTCTGCAGTGGGCACTGTCCCTGGGTCAGGAGCAGGCTGGCCACAGGTGGCTGGGGATAAGGACAGGGTGACGCCTTAGCTAGTCAGCCTGCTTACTGCACCACCACTGAACACCAGCGCAAGCCCCCCTGCACCCCGACCCCCATGCTGCTCTGTGTCCTACAGGGGACATAATCTAGTGGCAAGAACGGGAAGCTGGTAGAGGGTGTGTGCTTCAGAAAGAAGGCATGGAAGAAGCAGATCAGAGAAGAACTGGTGACGGCAGAAGAGTCGGGGTCCGAGCAAGCAAGGGGGCAGGGCAAGTGCCACAGCAGCAAGGACCACGGCTTGTCTGGGTGTCTGAGAGACAGCAAGAGGTCCAAGGAGCCAGGTGAGTGACAACACAGAAGGCTGGGAGTCTACACTCCTGACCATTGGGGTGCTCAGTAGGGCATGGAAGCCTTTGAACTCCAACAGCAACGTGACAGAAAGGGCTGGGGGAGGGCTGGACAGGAAAGGCCTGCCAAGGCCACCAGCCACGGGGGCCACATGCCACGGATGGTCCTTGTGTGGTGGGGTGGGCTGGCCTCTGAGGGCCCTCCATGTCTCCTCAGGAAGGGCCTGTCACCCAAGCAACACCGGGCTCCCTGGGAGACACTCACGTGAGGCTTACTGATGGTCACAGAGCAGTGGTCTAGATAAAGCCCAGCACTCCTCGGTTGCCCACCTTTGAAACTCACCGAGCAGCACGCCTCACTCAGAAGTGACCCTGAATCAAACTGCAGTGACTCCCACCCACACTCTAAATCTGCATCCCTCCCGGAGCTGTGAGAACTTGGGGGAGGACAAGAGGTCAGGGGGGGGTGCTGGGGAGGGCGGCTGCTGAGGCTGCAAGTCCGTCCGTGCTGTCTCCATTCGGCAGAGTTCCTAGAGGTCAGGGATGTGTCCCTGCATCCATCCATCCCAGAGCCCGGCTGTCTGGCGACTCAGCAGACAGCGAATGCTGCGGCTGCTGCTTGGCTGCGGGACATCCTGTAACACTTCCTGTTTCGCCAACTCAAGGACACTGGAAACCACACACCGGATTTTGAAAAGCAAACGAACTGAAAAGCAATTAGACCAGACTAAATACTAAAAATAAAGACTGAGACCTTAAGTGATGACTACCTGGCAGACGGGTCTCAATTTCCTCTTCGGATCCCAGGGACCCTGCGCAAGTCCCTGCGAGACTTGTCACCGGACACACTGCGAGGCCTGCACTTCTCCGGCAGGTCTGCCCCACTTGTTCCCTGCTGCGGAAACAAGGGCTCAGGCAGTGAGGTTTCAACTCGGCTAAAATGTGTATTTTTATTTAATCAAGAAACTCCAACTGGCCCCAGGCAAATAGTAACTGCATGCGAGGATTTCACTTAGCACCTTCCTCTCCCAGTCCCTTGCGGGAAAAGACTGCTGCAATCAAAAGTCAGGGGAGGGGCCGGGCGGGATGGCTCAGTGGTCTAAAGCGCCTGCTTGGGAAAGCTTGGGCGGCTTCAGGGACCGCGGTTCGATCCCCGGCACCACATGCTGCGCCAGCCCTGCCCTTGGGGTGGGCTGAGCCGGCCATAAAAATGAGTGACTAAACAAACAAAGGTTCTGAAACAAGAAAATAATAAATAAATAAAATAAAAAA
>PVJA010015545.1:9557-34647 GCA_004027025.1 Myocastor coypus
TTTAAATTTAACAATGGTTATATTACATATTTTCATCATCGGATCAGTTTAGATTAATACATATAGGTATATAAGATTGATCAAACAACTAAACATTAACCTTTCTAAATCCACATTACTTTTTTTTTTCTTTTCCCCCTTTTTTTCTTTGAAAGTTGACATATTGCATATTGTCCTCACAATCATTCTATAGAGTGAAGAATTTTTAATTTTATTTATTTTTTTCTTGTTTCAGAACTTTTGTTTGTTTATTTATTTATTTTTATGGCCAGCTCAGCCCTCTCTGAGAGCAGGGCTGGTGCAGCATGTGGTGCCGGGGATGGAACTGTGGTCCTTGCAGCCACCCAAGCTTCCCCAAGCAGGCGTTTTAGACCACTGAGCCATCCTGCTGGGCCCTCCAGGCTGGTCTTGAATTCCCAGAGATCCTCCTGCCTCAGCCTCCCAAGTGCTGGGATTATAGGCATGTGCCACCATGCCCGGCCTTGTTGGTTGTTTTGAGGAAGAAGCAAAACAATATAAATTTTCTAGCATGGGGCCCCAGCAGGATGGCTCAGTGGTCTAAAGGGCCTGCTTAGGAAAGCTTAGGTGGCTGCAAGGACCGCAGTTCGATCCCCGGCACCACATGCTGCGTCAGCCCTACCCTGAGGGCAGGCTGAGCCGGCCATAAAAATAAATAAACAAAAGTTCTGAAATAAGAAAAAAATAAAAGGGCCCGGCGGGATGGCTCAGTGGTCTAAAGCGCCTGCTTGGGAAAGCTTGGGCGGCTTCAGGGACTGTGGTTCGATCCCCGGCACCACATGCTGTGCTAGCCCTGCCCTCAGGGTGGGCTAAGCTGGCCATAAAAATGAGTGAATAAACAAATAAAGGTTGTGAAACAAGAAAAAAGTAAATAAATAAAATTAAAAAAAATTTAAAAAAAAGAAAAAAATAAAATAAAATAAAATAATTCTTAAAATAGTTTTTAGCCGGGCGTGGTGGCTCACGCCTGTAATCCCAGCACTCGGGAGGCTGAGGCAGGAGGATTGGTACAACTTCGAGACCAGCCTGGGCTGCAAAAGTGAGCTTAAGGCCAGCCTCAACTGCATAGGGAGACCCTGTCTCAAAAAAAAAAAAAAAGTTTTTTTTCTAGCATGTACTAACTATTCCCTAATTGGCATTATGATTAACATGAGTACTGGGCTTGGGATTTAGCTCAGTGGTGTAGTGCCTGTTTGGCAAGTGTGAAATCCTGAGTTTGAATCCTGATAACCCATCCCCCCCCAAAAATATGACTATTAATGGGGAAACTGTCTTGCAAAATTTCTGTATGAAGCCAGGTATGGTGGTGCACACCTGTAATCCCAGAACTTGGGAGGCTGAGATAAGAGGATCACCACAAGTTTGAGTCCAGCCTGGGATACCTAGTGAATTCAAGGCCGGTCTAAGCTATGTAATGAGATCCTGTTTCAAAACTAACTAAATAAATAATAAATACTACATACATCCCTCTGTGAGTTGTGTGTAGTGCACATAATTGTAATTCCAGCACTTTGAAAGCTGAGACAGCAGGATCACTGTAAGTTCAAGGCTCTGAAAAACAAACAAAAATACCCCAAAACTTATTATGTAGATATATGAGTATCAGAGTATATGGAGGTTAATTTTGTGAAATCAGGGGATGCCTGCGTTGTTCTGTAGCAGAAAATGCCACCCTAGCCAGTCTGTTAGAACTGGGCCGGTTCCTATTACTTATGTATACTAAAAATGGCTGGTCACTGTGATGCATTATTATAAGAACCAATCAATAACCACCAATACTCAGCTTCCATACTTCCTGCTTGCTTATTCCATTTAAACCCCAAACTACCAAGAATTAGGGCCTGTATTTTGGGAATGATCCCTATCAGTGCCCATTGATGTAAAATGAATCTTCCTCTAAATGGTGGGTGCCGTTAAGTTTTCTGCTCAATATTGCAGTTCGTCACTAAATCCAAGCATCTCACACAACTATTCAGCACAGAAGCATTAAGTAAACGATTCCTGACTGAGTGTTGACTAAATTTTTTTTTTTTTTTTTTGTGGGACTGGGGTTCAAACTCACGACCTTGCACTTGCCCAGCAGGCACTTGTGCCTCGGAGCCATCTCCCCAGCTCCGACTAAATGTTAATAATGTGTGGGGAGGGCCCATAGAGAAGAGAGGTTGCACAGAGAGTCTTCCCCCAGGACCAGCAGCAGCAAGCAGGGTCTCAGTTATTGGACACATAGGTTAGTGATTGTGAATCTTTTAGCACTTCCAGTAGAACAACCTGCTGCAACACACAGGCCACAGGTTTGTCATCATTAGCCTAGGGGTACTGCCATAGGGAAGGACTGCCTGGTGTGGACAGGCAGGAGAAAGCATGGGGAGAGGCCCAATGACCAGCAGCTCTGTCCCCCTGGGAGGCTCCTCCAGAGCCAGGCCATGCCTGAGAGCAGCCCCTGCCTTCCATCCCCCCAAGAGCCCACCCCACCCCACCCCACCAAGCAGATGACTGGGTGGTCTGGGCACATGTGGTCACATTTAGATGTTGATTGAAGTGAAATTGTTATAAGATTAGAACAGTTAAGGTAACTTTAATTTCCACTGCATTACTGGGATTTTTGAAGATGGAGCAGAGTGACCCCCTGGGATGGGAGAGGGAAAAATGGTGAGGCTCATTTCTCTAGCTCTGAAAGAGAGGCTGCCAGCAACCAGAAAGCAGAAAGGAGGGTGAGACAGGAAAGGACTTCCAGGAAGCAGAGAGCCAGAGTCCAGTCCTCTGGCAGGTGTGAGGAGTCTGGGCAGGAATTTACTAGCACCCCGAGACCATTTGCACGACCCAGCCCCACATCTGTGCTTGCTGGCCAGCCAGGAGAGATGGTCCAGAGATGTCCTAATCTAGCTCCTCACTCTCCATTGGGGGTGGCAGCACCTGAAGCTTTTCCTGCATACTTTGTTTTGTTTTTAAATGAATTGAGAACATGGTCTACAGGATCTAAAGGGTCTCACTATGTAGATTGGACTCATAGTGATTCTCCTGTTTTCACCATCCCAAGTGCTGGGATTATAGGTACGGGCCACCAGGCCCAGTCTCAATCCTGTTGCAGAGTGCCCCTCGGGGACCCACATGGCACGCACCAGGTATTGAACCCCTGCTGCTACGCTCTGCCTAAACAAAGTGCTTTAGTCCAAGGAGGTATCTGGCTGGTCCCCTGAAGCTTTTCTTATCTGTTGAGTAAGACAGAAATTTAGAAGGAATAGAGAAATAATGTAAAAATAATAAAGATTGTTAGCAACTGTTATTATTGTTTGGTTATCATTGAGGTATTACTATGTGCTGTCTCTCTTTCTTTCTTTCTTTCTTTCTTCTTTCTTTCTTCTTTCCACATTTAGTCTACATTATGTAGATTGAACTCAGTGATTCTCCTGTTTTTAGCCTCTCAAGTGCTGCCTAAGCTTGCCTAAGGGGGCGCTTTAGACCACTGAGCTATCTTACCAGCCAGAAATTACCTTCTTTGGTCCAGTTTAATTACCTGCCTGTTTAATCCTCTTGCTGGGACTTCTGAGTCTAATGCCTGAGTGAACTAAAACCCTGAGGGCAGCAGCAACTAGCCTGAAGCCATATAGCTGGTGACCAGGCAGAGTTGACCCATTGATATCCGGACTCCACCAGGGACAGACCATAGGTGGAAGCCCCTTGGTGATGGGGTGGACACCAGGCTGATAGTCTAGCTTGGCCTTGCCGGGTGGTGAGCCTTGGTGGCACAGTCCACAAGCTCTGGCTCAAGGACACTTGTTTCCTGCCTTGAGTCTCCTGTAGCCCCTAGCTGGTGGACAAGGAGACAAGGCCTCAAGGTCACAGCAAGGCTGTCTCAGCCTTTTCTGAGCCTGCTTAGCTTCTGGGGCTCACCTGGGGGTGGAGTGCCCCCCTCACAGCCAGTGAGCACTGGGCTGTAGGACCTGGTAACAGTGGCAGAGTCTTGGTGTCCCAGCGCTGGTTAAAAAAGGAGCTGGAGCCTTGTTTTCTTGCAGGGTGTTAGGCAAGACAGTAAAAAGTGGGAAGCCAGGAAAGGGATATGTCACTTAGAACCAGGCCTGGGACACCTCAGGAGAAGTAAAGGGAGCTAGGAAGAGTCTGAATGCTAGTGTGGCAGTGTACATGAACCTTGCAGGAGGCCCTCCACACATGCTGTGGCCCTCTCTTGCCTGCCTGCTTCACCAGGCCCCCTCCACTGAGCCCTCCCCTCCCAGAGCTGAATTCTGTGTGTAGATTAAAAAGAGAACCTCACAGATGCCCAGAGAGGTTTTCAGACAGAAACCAGAGGTGCTAGAGGTTAAGCAGTGTGCTCAAGACTATGGGGCTGGTGGGCGGTGGAGTTTGGATTTGAACCCAGGCATCCAAATCCAGAGGCCATTCTGTTTTGCTTAGTCCCTGCTGCTTAGCTCCTGTGCCCTTCCTGAAAGCTCAGCTCTCGTTCAGAGCCCCATCCAGGGCTGGGTTTCCACTCCAGCCTTGGGGGAGGACCCACTCATCCAGTCTCTGCTGGGGTCCTCTTAGCTATTCTACTGGCTGGTGCCCCTTCCCTTCTTAACCAGTGCCCCTGCCCAGCTTCACTGTGGTCCTTTGGACTTGTCCCAGCAGAGGCTATAGCAGGCCAGCAACCCCCAGTCTGAGGCATGGGATGGAATAGGCCCAGGCTTGGGGTGGACGAGGGTGAGAGGCCCCACTGAGGAGTGGCGGGACTGCTGTATACCTTGGCAGGGGGACAGCAAGGCAGGAGGCCCTTGGAGGGCAGGCAGCGAGAGGAAAGGGTGAAGGCCCTGACCAGAGACAGCTTGGGCTCGCCTTCTCCTTGGCTGGACCATAAGTGCTCTGCTCGTACCCATTTGCAACATGCCTGCTTCTCACTCTGCCCCTTGTAGACTGGTTCAGCCAAGCTTAACACTGTCCTTGCCTCCTGCCTCCTCCGCAGTGCTCCTGGAGCCTCTGAAGCGGGCTACTGTCCCTACCCCCCAGCTAATCACTTACCCTTCACTGGTGATCCCAAAGGGACACTCCAGGGACACTTGGCCCTGTGAGCCTTCCTGGCCTTCTAGAAAAATGCTGCTTTGCTTTCTGAGACCCTGGTTTCCTGCTCCGCCCCAGCCACGCCTTCTCAGCCTGCTTTGCTGGCTCCCTTAACTGTGGATGTGCGCTGACTTGTGCCGTGACCTGGCCCACCCAGCCGCTTCCCAGGGCCACTCTTTACCCCTGCATCTGCTGCCAGTTGCACACCAAAGCTTCCCAATCTCCTGCCCAGAACTCCCCACTTCCGAATACATCAATACATCGGTGTATCGGTGTCACCTGCCCGGTCACCTTTTATCCTGGACCCCTCCTGTCCAGGCCTAACCAGAGAGGGCCGTTTTCTTTGGTTCTTCTCTCAAAGGCCCTTCACCCCAGCATCCAAATCCTGCCTATTCACTTGCTCAGCTACACTCTCAGCTTGGCGGTCCCAGCACCCCACCTTCCACCTTAGGGCCCACACCAGGACTACTCCTTCCAGGAGTTCCCTCATTTCCCTTTCCTCCACACAGCAGCCAGGGGCCAGGGTGCTCTTTCAAAGTCTAAGTCTGATTGCCAAGAGTCCTCCATGGCTCCCCACCTCCATGCAGGTGAAGTCTCTTTGTCTGTCTGTCTGTCTGCCTGCCTGCCTGCCTGCCTGTCTCTCTGTCTCTCTCTCTCTGTCTCTCTCTCTGTCTCTCTCTGTCTGTCTGTCTCTCTCTCTGTCTCTCTCTGTCTGTCTGTCTCTCTCTCTCTCTCTCTCTCTCTCTCTCTCTCTCTCTCTCTCTCTCTCTCGCCTTGGACTTACCGGCAGGCGCTCACTCCGCTGAGCTTTATCTTCAGCCCCAAAGTGAAGTCTCATCAGCTTCAGCAAGGGCCCCGCCTGGCTCAGGGAGCATTTTGCTTGGCTCCCTAGTAGAGCGCACCCATCACGTTCGCTCCTCCAAGCCTCCTCCGGGCTCAGCCTCGGTCCAGGGGAGTCCTCCACCGCACCTCATGCAGGAGCCACACCATGCCCCCCTTTTCAGCAGCCCTCGAGGGCAGAGGTCCCGGGACACCCTGGGCCCAGATGCAGACTGGGGTAGGTGGGTTGGGGACGCCGCAGAGCTATGGGGGTCCGTAGTGGCGGGGGAGGGGGGCGTCTTGGCGCCGGCGGTGGAAAGAAGCAGTGAGGCCCCGCCCCGCGCCGCGCCCTCCCCCGCCCGCCCACTGCTTCGGCGGCCGCGGCTCCAGAGCTACGCGGACCCCGGCGGCGCGGACGCGACGCCGCTCGCTGCCCGGAGCAGGAGCCCAGAGCCTTCCAGGCTGCCCAGCAGGTAAGGGGCTCGAGTGGGGCTCTGAGGGCGGAACCCGCAGTCTTCCTCCAGACGACGCCCGGAGACGGGCGGGCGGACAGATGGGTCGACGGACAGACGGATGGATGGACGGCAAGAAGGGCCGCCTCAGACCTGGCGGGTGGCCCATCAGGCTGGGAGAGCCCATCCCGTTGTTATGTCTCTGGGGCAGAAACCCAGCTGCAGACCCCCACTTCTGAGGGCTCAGGCACCGGACAGTGCTGGTGGAATCCCCGCCAGTGTGGCTCTGGGTGGGTCATCACCCGAGTTTCGCTCCCCACCTGTAAAATGGGAATAGCAGACCTTCCTGGGGTTGGTGGAGGAGAGGGGGTAAGCGGCCCCAGCCATGCTCCTTTTGGCCTTTCTTATTTGCCTTGCTCTCCCAGGTGCGTGGTTTTCTACCCCTGCCCTATATTGCTCCTATTCTAGGTGTCCTGGCAGCTTCCACCCAAACTGAACACTGAGGTCTGAGGAATGTCTCAGCCCGAGGCTCTATACCTCCCCAGCTCCAGACTGAGACTTGCAGGGTCTCAGAAAGGAGCCTGGGGTCCTAGGACCCCAAAACAACCCCCCCCCAATGTCTCTACCTTGGGGCTAGAGACGCAGTGAACCCAGGAGGTCCCCAGGTAGTCCAGGGCCCAGGAATTGCTCTTTGGCAAGAGCAGACCCCTCTGAGTTGCGTGTGTGTATGTGTGTGCATGTGTGTGTGTGCATATCTGTACATGAGACTCTGATATGGGAGAGAACATGCTAGTTCCAACACAGGAGTGCCACTGGCCTCCTGCAGGGTGTGCTGGCCGTCAGAAGTCTTCCTTTTGCCTGCCGCCCTTATAGGAATCCTTGAGAGTTGCGGTGGGCAGTGGGGCAGCAGTGCTGGAGGGTCAAACAACGAGGTCCCTCTTGGGGACTGAGCTAAGGGACTGACCCTGAGGGTAGGAGTTCAGGGAGACACAGGAGAGCTGGCAGTCTTTGTTAGGACATAGATGCCCCTGCTGGCCTCCTGTTGGACCAATGAATACCCCCAGATTCTTGAACACAAGTCACCCCCAAAAGATAATGAGGACAAAACATGGATACTCAGAGCTACTCACCCACAGCTACTCTCCCTCCTGGTGAGTCACACACTGAATCAAACATTCACTAGACGCACATGAGCATCCTTACTGAAAGCCATGCCATCACAGTGCTTCAGCAATGATAGGTGGACACACACACACACATCCCTGCAGACACATGGCAGCCCCCACATGGCCCATGCAGACATTCTCAGACAGGACAGCATGCACACCACACACGCACACTCACACACTGCACGCTCACCAGGGTCTGTCTCTCCGGTTTCAGTTTGTCCACTGCGGTGAACATGAGTGTTTGCACTCTGTTTTGGAGGAAGGGAAGACGAAAAATGAACGTGAATGTGTTAGTGAGAGGGAGGGGAAATAACAAAGACAGCAAAGAAGACTGTCGGCCTGAGCCGCAAACCCCACACTTCCCCTGCTCAGAGCCCAAGCCAACCGAAGGATGGGTGAGCTCTGTATCCCAGCATGCATCCAGCTCTCTGCAGACCCCCTGCAGCAGGCATAGGCCCTCACAGGGAAGGGGCCTGAGGCACTTATAGAGTCAGGGTGCAAGAACCAGTGCACAGTGGCCTCTTGGGTAGGGTGTAGCTGTGATCTCAGAGTACCTGTCAAGGTCCCCAAGGGAGAGGCACCATCAGTGCCAAACTGAAGGAGTGTGAGGCATGGATGGCAATACTCAAGAGGTGACCCTGAGGCTTTCAAGGACAATGAGAATTTTGGGGCCAGGGATGTAGCTGTGGCAACATCTGCCTGGCAAGTGCAAGGCCTTGAGTTCAATTCCTGGTACTAAAAACAAACAAACAAACTTTGACAGGTGCAAGGGATGGGAGTAGGAGGGTGTCTTGAGGTGGGGAATAGCTCAGGCAGAGATAGCAGAGCAGGGAGCTGCAAGGTCTCAGGGTCAGTGAGTGGTAAGGTGTCTTTGGATTCAGTGGTGGGGCATGGGGCAGACCCACACTGCTTGGAGGCCAGATTCCCAAAGACCTCATCCAGAGAGGTGTGTGTGAGTGGCAGAATGGCGTAATCCAGAAGCTGCTCTGACTGCTCTCAGGGCTGAGGGCTAAAGGGAGATCTTTTTTGTTTTTTTGTTTGTATTTTAGGGAAGGGTCTACTGGATCTCACTACTATATTAGACGTGCACTGATCCATCTGTTTACAACCTTCCAAGAGCTGGGATTACAGGCACACGCCGCTATCCACCATGCCCAGTCTCAATTGATGTCTCAGTGTGCCTTGGGGGTGGGGCTGGGGTGGGCCTGAGGTGGTACTGGTACTGCAGGCCTGGGGATCAAACCCCCTGCCCCGGTGCCTGCTTGCAAGTCCACTAAGTATTTGGCCGGCCCTAAAGGGGAGATCCTTAACCATAGGGAGACTTTGTACAGTTTGAGGAGGGAGGTGAAGGTGAAGAGGCTGATGTGGGTGGTTGCCATAGGGACGAGTGAGGGGAGAGAATGGCTGTTGGGTGAGGAGAGAGTAGACTAAGAGCTTTGCTCTGGAGAGGGGAGACTTGGGTTTGGCCCCCGGGATCTGATGAGCTGCGATGACTGGGGGTAGGGGCTGAGTGTAGTCATGAGCGAGGCTAGTATCTGGAAGGCCTGGCTATATACAGAAGCCTCGCTGGGTGTGCAAGGTATGAGTGTGCAAACGTGTTTTCAAACATCAGGCATGAAGCGAATTGCAGACTGGCTGTGCTCTGTGGGCATGGCTGGTGGTGGGCATGGACATAGACCCTGAGTGAAGGCCGCATGGGCACTGTGAGAAGAGCTGGCCCTAGTAGTCAGATAGACCAGGTGACCCTGAAGCTCTCATCCCTGGCCCCAAAATTCCCTATCCAGCTCCGTGCCTCAGTTTCCCTATGTACGAAATAGGAATGTCAACATTTGTCTCCAGGATTATTTTGCCTATAGAGAGTTGAGGAGTGGTCCCAGATCCTACTTGGGGGTAGCACCTGGGCCCTCCCCAGATCTCTGACAAGTGTCTGTCCTACCTGTCTGGATCCTGGGAGTGAACTGGAAAAGATCTGGTCTCCTTCAATTCTTGGAAAGTTTTTTTTTTTTTTTTTTTTTCCTTTTGGAGACAGGATCTCACTATGCAGTTCAGGCTGGCCTTAGGCTTACTGTGTAGCCCAGGCTGGTCTTGAACTCAAAAGGCTCTTCCTGCCTCTGCCTCCCAAGTGCTGGGATTACAGGGGTGTGCTGCCATGCTGAGCATCCTGGAAAGTTTTGAATGGAAGGGTAGCTGTCACCTTGCAGCCTGGGTGGCAGCATTTCTGCCCCTGGGGGACAGAAGAGCCCACATGGGAGGGTGGCAGAGGGCTGGTGCCACATGGGGAGGCCCAGACTGGCATGACTGGCCCATGTCATGGATGGGGCTGTGAGACTCACAGGAAAGATCACTTAGGGTCAGACAATAGGTGGTGGCAGACCAGAGACCAGGGACCAGGACACGGAGGAGGCCCCTTCCTCCTAGAGGCCACTGTCCTTTGTAGGGCCATCCAGGACCTGGGATGGAAGGCACCTCATCGTTGGAGGTTTTCTAGCTTCATTTCTGTCTCAGTCCCCTTAAAGGAGGAGTAACAACTACAGTTTCTTGGGCGCTTCCTGTGTATCAGGTCCTTTGTTACTTGTCTCATTTAACTCTTGAAACAAGCTGCAGGGTGGGTGGGTGGCCCACTTAGCAGAGGGGTAAGCAGAGGCTCAGGGAGATCGGCAAGCTGTTCATGTGCTGGGTGCTGCCTGGGATTCACACCCGGGTCTATGAGAACACATGCGTCTTGATCTCTCCACTGACCCATTTTTCTCCTCAGAACCTGACTGAGTGGGACAGGAATGGAGTCTTAACTGTGGGCATCCACAGAGTGCCAGGCATTGGCAAGTGCACAATGTTTCATGGAGTAGGTGGGCTGCAAGGGGAGTGACAGGGAGGGGAAAGCCAGGACCAAGGAGAGCCTGAACAATGAGGGCTTCTAGCATCTTGGAGCCGTGGTGGGCTCTGGTGGGCCCTGTGAGGGATGACAGCCACTAGGAGAAAGGGAGTCAGCTCAGCCTCCTGGCCTCTAGTCTCAGCTCTGCCACTGGCTGCTGTGTGACCTCAGACGATCTTTCCTCTGAGACTCCCAATCCCATTCAAGAGATGGGCCAGTGGTGAAGGCCTGGCCCTCCCCACAGCCTGTGGGAAGGAGAAACGAGTTGTAGGGAGAAGGCCTCATTTATCCATTCCTGAAAGCTCTCAGAGGCTGGCTCCTGGCCTCTACCCAATCCAGTGTCCACAGCCCTCCTGAGACGGAGTCCTCCCTTTTGTCTGGCCTCTTCCTCTCCCACTGTGCTGGCTGCCACACAGCTCTGCATGGGCCCTGCAGGCCACGCTCCCTGACAGGCGACCACGGCTCAGCTCGTGGCAAACATTCTTTTCATAGTTCCAGGAGCACAGCAAATCCGGCTGCTTAGCCAGGAATGCAGAACCCCCTCCTGCAGCCACAGCAGGACTGGGATGGGGGCAGAACCCCTGGGGATGAGGCAGGAGAGGCTGGCGGTTGCAGAAGATCCCCTAGGTACACTGTGCCTCAGCAGGGGAAGTGGGGCTTGGCCTGAGCATCTTGGATCTGAATTCTGAGACTGTATCCTTCCTCTGGCTAGCTGGTGAACATGGGTGAAAGTCTTTTCAGGGCCTAATCTTGTGGGGTTTATAACAAAATACTTCTGCGGCAGCTGGGCAGCGTCGTAATAGTGAATATTTGCCAAGGTTCCTATAAGTCGAGCTCTGTGCTAAGTATGGTGCTGACACACAAAGCTTGCCGAAGCCTCTCACATGCTCTATGAAGTTCGAGTTGGTCCCATTGCTTGGATGGAATAAGCCCAGGCACAGATGGGTAACAGCACTTTCTGGGATGAGAATGCATGGGCTTTATTTATTTACTTATTTGTTTATTTATTTGTTTGTCTGTCTTTTTGAGACAGGGTCTCACTATGCAGCTCAGGCTGGCCTTGAGCTCATTTTTGTAGCCCAGGCTGGTCTCAAATTTGCACTGATCCTCCTGCCTCAACCTCCCAAGTGCTAGAATTACAGGTGTGCACCACCACACCCAGCCATGGGCTTTAGAGTAATCCTCTTACCCACAATTTTTTTGGGGTGTTAGTGGGAATTGAACCCACTGAGGGCTAGCTACAGCTGTACCTCTTTTAAATTTTATTTTGTGATAACGTCTTACTAAATTGCCCAAGCTGGGGTTGAACTTGGTCATCCCCCAACCTCAGTCTTCCAACTGCTGGAATTTTATGCACACATTACTGTGTCTGCCCTTAGAGGTTTTTTTTGTTTTGTTTTTTGTTTTTGTACTGGGGATCGAACTCAGGACCTTGTGTTTGCCAGGCAGGCAGTTACATGGACGAGCTATCTCTGTTAGACTCCTGATAGTTTTTTTTTTTGTTGTTTTGTTTTGTTTCATTTTATGTATTTGGTACAGGGTCTCACTGCACAGCTCAGAATCATAGTGATCCTCCTGTTTTCAGCCTCCTCAGTGCTAGAATTACAGGCATGCACCACAGTGCCTGGTCTAGGTGGCCGGCTCAGCGCACCTGGGTGCAGGACCAGTGCAGGCTATGGTGCCACAGATTGAACCCCACCCAGTCCCTGCGGTTGCCTAAGTAGGCACTTCGTCTACTGAGCTATCTCACCAGCCCTCCCTATAGTTTTTTATTGTTTTGTTTTGTTGAGACAGGGTCCTGCTATATAGTTTAAGCTGGTCTTGAACTCACTACGTAGCCAGGCTGGTCTTAAATTGGTGGTGGTCCTCCTGTGTCTTGGGATTACAGGTATATGCCGCCATGCCTGGTTTTAAACATAAGACTCTAATCTAGTCCAGAAGCTGCTCCTAGGGGCCATTCAGAAATGGAGATGTCTCCCTCTTCATGTCCTATAAGCCTCATCTCTGGGAAGAGCTGGTGGCACTCATGACCTTTGGCACCAGAGTTTGGGGTCTTGGAATGGAGTGGGGATCTAGGGCCAAGCCAGCCACCTAGGGAGCCCCACAGCTCCCAGAAACCACGGGCACCCAGGGAATTCAGAGGGCCCCACCCACATCTGGCTTGGGATTTAACTGGTAGTGCCACACTCTGTGCAAATGGGAGATATCACCATGGGAAGGACATGAGACAGGGATTAGGGAGGGCCGGCTAGGAGTAGGCACAGAATCCCATTGGACAGGCTCAGGTGCTGCCCTGGCACACCTGCCGGGCCCAACCTCAGTGCACCATGGTCTGGGCCCAACCTCAGTGCACCTCGGGCTGCGCCTGAGGCTTTTGGGAGTAGATGTCCACTCTGCGCCCAGCCTTGCTTGGCCCTGGTTCCATGTGAGTTAAAGAAGTCCAAGTGGGAGTGGTGTGGGAGGGGAAGCAAGTGTCAGGACTCTAGGAAGCCCAACTGTGTAGCACATTGTGTTCCTGGGGAGCAGGTAGGGCTGGGTATAGATCATGCCCCCTGCCTGAGGGGAATGGATGTGTCCCCTTTGGGCCTCTGTGCTCCTCCTCAGTGAGATAGGTCAGTAGTTCCAGCCTTCTAGGGCTTCAGGAAGGCTTGGTAAAGCAGTCTGGAGCATGCCCAGTGCTATGACGGGGGCACACGATGTGCTTGAGAGTAGGCATGGGGGGAGAAAGGAAGCCAGCTCCAGGAGGAGCCCAGATCCCCAAACCTGGTCTCCGAGGCATTTCCCTATCTGACCCCAGCCAGCCCTTCTCACATCATCCTCTGTATGGTTGGTGTGTAATGCCCAGACTTTGGCAGTGGTGCTGCACAAGTCATCCCAGCACCCTGGGAGCAAGGCTGAATCTCAAGAATGGCAAGTTTGAGCTCAGCCTGGACAGTTTAGTGACTTAACAAGACTCGGTCACAAAATTAAAATACAGTATTGGAAAGGGGCAGGAATGAAGCTCAGTGCTGAGGCCTTGGGTTCCTCTGTCACTATTGTAGCAAGTATTAAATTTAGGTTCTATTTCTCATAAGCTGTGTAACCTTGGGCTAGTTCCTTAACCTCTCTGTCTCTCAGTTTTCTTTTTTTTAAATTTAATTTAATTTTTTTCTTGTTTCAGAACTTTTGTTTGTTTGTTTATTTATTTTTCTGGCCGGCTCAGCCTCTCCTGAGGGCAGGGCTGGCGCAGCATGTGGTGTCGGGGATCGAACCGCAGTCCCTGCAGACACCTAAGCTTTCCTAAGCAGGCGCTTTAGACCACTCAGCCATCCTGCTGGGCCCCTCTCAGTTTTCTTAACTGTTAAAAAAAGGAAGATGAGTTGGAAATGGTGGCATATACTTGTAATCCCAGCATTTAGAAGGTGGAATCAGGAGATCACCCATAAGTTTCAGGCCAGCCTGGGTTACATAATGAGTTCAAGGCCAAACCTGAGCTACATAGAGACCCTGTTCCAAAAACAAAAAGCAGGGCTGGCAAGATAGCTCAGTAGACTAAACACCTGCTTAGACAAGTGCAGGGACTGGGGTTTGATCCTCACCTCATGCCAGATGGCTCTGTCCCAGGGTGCGCTGAGCCAGCCAGCTAGCACACACCTATAATCCCAGCACGCTGGAGGCTGAACACAGGAGGATCGCTATAAGTCTGAGCTGTGTAGTGAGACCCCTGAGACTCTGTACCAAATATAAAACAAAACAAAACAAATAAAAAACAAAATAAACAAATAAACAGAACAGAAAAAAAAGGGAAGATGAAATATTTGCATTGCTGGATTATTATAAGGATTAAATGAGGTCCACCTGTAATCCCAGCACTTGAGAGCCTGAGGCAGGAGGATCACTGAGAGTTGAAGGCCAGCCTGGGTTGCGTAATTACATAATGACTTCAGGGACTCCTAGAGAGACCCTGTCTTAACCCCCACCCCCACCACAAAAGAGAGATGATCCGTGAAAATACCTAGGTGCACAATGGGCATAAGCAGGCACCCATGATTTTTTTTTTTTTTTTTTTTTCAGGACCAGGGCTCAAACTCATGACCTTGCACTTGCCAGGCAGGCACTTGCCAGGCAGGCACTTGTGCCACGGAGCTATCGCCTCAGTCCCTTAATTTTGTCATAATTCTCTCAGTCTCCTGTATATGTTCAGGCTTTTCCGCCTCAGTATCTGACTGGTACTGTTCTCTTAGTCCTGGCCAATTCACTTCCCCACCCCCCAGTAGTTCATTAAATTCATATTTGTCCTTCAAAGTCCAGATCCAGGGCCTGGTGGGATGGCTCAGTGGTCTAAAGCGCCTGCTTGGGAAAGCTTGGGCGGCTTCAGGGACCACGGTTCGATCCCCGGCACCACATGCTGCGCCAGCCCTGCCCTCGGGATGGGCTGAGCCGGCCATAAAAATGAGTGAATAAACAAATGTTGTGAAACAATAAATAAATAAATAAATAAATAAATTAAAAAAAAAAACAAAAAACAAAAAACAAAGTCCAGATCCAACAAATGTCATTTTCTCTCCAGGCACAAGGTGAGAGAGGGAGCTGGGCTAGAGACGCTGTGGTCAGGGAAAGGCTGTGCCCTGAGGGCGGCCAGGTGGGGGCGCAGCAGGCAGCCTCCTGACCCCCTTCTGGATCACTGGTGTTCAGAGGGGCAGGGACAAAGCAGTGCTCAGCCAAGCTGGAGTAGAGGCCTTGGAAGCCCTAGCTCTGGCACCTGGCTGCCAAAGTGGCTGGAGAAGGCCGGATGTCAGAGTTTCCATAGGAGCCGGCAGAGGCAGGCAAGCAGCTGGGGGAGAGAGTGACGTGCTGGAGGCCTCCCTGCCAGGTGGGCTGGCTGTGTATCCCTTTCCCAACTACCCAGGCTTGTGTCTGCATCTGGACTCCAGCCCCAGCTGTCTATAGACGGGGTTTGTGACAGAGCCTGATGCCATGCTTGGTTAAAACAGACGTTACCTTCCCATTCAGCACCTTCCCTGGCTCTCCATGGCTCTCCAGAGAGCTGCACACATGGCCTTCTAGGCTCCTCCCACATGGCCTAGCCTTGGTTCCTGCTTTCACACCCCCCCACTTCTGTATCTGCCAAGCAGCTTCCTGCGGCCTCAAGTTCTTTTTCTTATCTTGTGTCTTTCAGACACTGACCCTTTAGAATCCCCCACTTATGTCTCTTTGTGAAGTCTCCCCCAGGGAGGTGGGAAGGGGGCATTGTTCCCAGCCCACAGGTCTCAGCCACTTGTGTAACTGCCACCTGTCTGATGTCCCAGGGCAGGGCAGGGCATGCAGACATTTCTGTCTCCTGAGCTCAGCCTTGGGTCTCCCATGCAATAGGTGTTTCCCTGGCAGGGATGATCCCCTGCAGTAAAGGTCACCTCCAACCAGACCTGACTTAGAGAAGGAACACAGCCAGGATAGACTCCCATACACAGAAGCTGCTCCCTACAGGCCAGGAAGAGCTAGGTGAACCATGGGCCAGCAGGCAGTGCTTGAGGAGTGGGAGAGCGTGGTGCTCCCTGCGGGAGGGGACCTGAAGAGCCAGGCTGAGGTGGGCCCCAGGTTCTAGCAGGGCTGCTGATCAGAAGCTGTGCAGCAGGCTGGGGTGTCTGGGGTGAGTGTTGGGGCTCCCAGGATCCTGGCGTCTTCTCATGGCTGCTCTCCTCTGTCCTCAGGCCCTGCCTCTCTGGTATCTTCCCCAGCCCTCTGACCTGAAAGGTAAGCCAGCTTTGGGCAGCTTTATGATCTGTGGGCCACAGGAGGCCTGGACTTAAAGCTGTCTAAACTCCCTCGCACCACAGCAGAGGCCCTGCATGAGCCCCCCGATTGTCCCTCCTCCCCCATGGTCCAGTGGTGCCCCACTTGCAGGTGACCTCAGCTCCCTAAGCCTGGGCTTTAAAACTCTGGCCCAACTCAGAAGCAGGTCTTTTTTGTTCGTTTTTGTTTTTCATTTGCAAAGGATTTCACCTGGCTCCCTTATTTGCTGGACCAGGCTGGGTGCAGCCTGTATGACCTGGGCCCCCAGGCCAGGCCCCCTTCAGTCCAGCCCTTACTGCTGCCACTCGCCACTTGACACAGCCACCACTCAGGGAAGCTGCTGAGGCCCAGGAATCTTGGCAGGCTGGGATGCAGCGGCTGGCCGGGGTGGCGCTCGCTCCGGAAAAGGCTGCAAATGCGAACCAGAAGGCTGGGACCTGGGATGGCAGAGTATGTGGCTGCCTGGCCTGCGGTTGCGGGGGTGGTGGAGCTAGGGGCCCTCGAGTCCGTCCTAACCGAGGCGCACGATGGCACCAGCTGGGGCTGGGGGCCCACAGTTGCCTGTCCTACCCCTGTTGGACTTCTTTTTTTTTTTTTTTTCTTCTCTGCTGCTGTCACTGCCTGGATGCTTCACCTTCTCCCCCAGTGATGCGGGGTGTTCAGCAAAGAAGAAGTGGCAGAGCCCGGGGGCCTGGGAAGTGAAGGTTGTCACCTTTGAGAGAAAGGGGCTCTGGCAGAAGCCACCCCAGGGGCTTTATCAAGGTGGGAGTCAGGATGGTCAGAAGCAGGGTGCCACTCTCAGGCAGGGGGAAGCACCTCACGGGGAGAAGGACTGACACAGTCCCCAAAGGAGGGCGGCTGCTTGGAGGAGGTGCTTCGAGTGGGTTTGGGGAAGAGGAAGATTGAAAGGGCTACCCGGGCTGTGCAGTTAAAGATGTTTCCAGGGAGATAATGGAAAACTTAGAGCATCCATCCTGGGGTCCTGGGGCAGGGCCCAGGATGGGTTCCCCTCACCCCCTAAGCCTCAAGGTGAATGCATGGCTGCTGACCGGTCTCTGGCCACCCAGCCCACAAGCCTGCATTCTTCTCTGCAGCCTGTGTCTGTCTCCTGAGTTCCACATACACAGGTTCACCGCTTCTTGGAGGTCCCTGCTGTCAACAGATTTGCCGTGCTCTTGGCCTGGACTGTCCTGTCATCTCTTGTCCCTCAGACCTGGCGAATTCTGACTTGTCCTTCAGGTCTCCTTTTAGAGTTGCTTCCAAAATTAAGGTCCCGTATGGCCTGGGCACCTTGCTTGCCAGGGTGCGGGATACTTGTCTTTGGATGGAGCTGAAACTGGGCTTTGGTAGGGCAGACAAGCCACGCAGGAGCACTCAGTGTGGAGACCAGACAGACCCTGCGGGCTGCACAGGTGTCATGCAGAGAGGGCAAAGACAGACTCACAGTGAGCACAAGCTGTGGACCAGCAGGGCTGGCCTACCAGTGGGTCCTGTCAGGTGACTGATGCCTGTAGTACTCAGGGGTTTAGGACAGGGGCAAGGGAGGGGACAGAGAAAGACAGTGCCAGATGGACGTGGTGTGCAGATAGGATGGAGGATAGAGACAGAGTTGTATGTTTCAGAGACTCCATACTGAGTCGCTGAAAGGCTCAGACCCCAAGTTTGTATGTGCAGGTGAAGCTGCTCCAAAGCCAACGAGCTGCTTGGAATCTGAAAAGCTGCCTGGGAGCCCCTCATCTTGCAGGCAGGTGGGTGAAGACTTGGACTCAACCACAGGGATATGAGTAAGGGACACAAGGCAGCACAGTGTCCCGTCCACATGGCCCTGAATCCACAAGCTGGTCCCTGGTGTGGCACTCGCCATGAACCCCATGCTTCCTTTCTAGCTGGTCCAAGATTGTGAGCCTGAAGTTTGTCCCTCCTCCTAGAAGCCCTGGGGATTGCAGAATAAGATGGAATGTATCCTGCCAGCACTAGAGAGCCCCCAGAGAGCCCAGAGAGCAGGGGAGAGACAGGGGCAGAGCTGTGCTAAAGAGTGATCCGCTGGGGCCCGGCGGGATGGCTCAGTGGTCTAAAGTGCCTGCTTGGGAAAGCTTGGGCGGCTTCAGGGACTGCGGTTCAATCCCCGGCACCACATGCTGTGCCAGCCCTGCCCTTGGGGTGGGCTGAGCCAGCCATAAAAATGAGTGAATAAACAAAGGTTCTGAAATAAGAAAAAATAAAATAAATACAAAAAAAAAAAAGAGTGATCCGCAGACCGTGTCAGCATCAGCATCACTGGGCTTGTCAGAGATGCACCTGCTGGTCCCATCCCCTGCCCCAGTCAGACGGGGCTGGAACGTGCCATAACTGTTTCAGTGGATTGGGAGCTGGTGGGAGGCTGTGCAGGCTATACTGGGGGCAGCAGAGAGAAGCCAGGGGCCAAGGGCTCAGGGAGAGATTTTTTTTTTTTTTTTTTTTTTTTTTTTTGTCTTTTTGAGACAGGGTCTCACTATGCAGTTCAAGCTGGCCGTGAGCTCACTTTTGTAGCCCAGGCTGGTCTTGAACTTGCACTGATCCTCCTGCCTCAGCCTCCCAAGTGCTGGGATTACAGACGTGCGCCACCACGCCCAGCTGAGGGAGAAATTTTTGTGACCATCCAGGCAAGAGTTCAGCTAGTTAACAAACCTTTACTGGGGTGTGCCATGTGCTGGGCTGCATCTGGGGGAAGTGCAAGGTTTGTTATTAGGACAAAGGCCATGGGGAAGGGACAGAAGTGAGAGAAATGGAGGAGACAAACTCCACAGAATTAGAGTGAGGGTTTGAAGGGAAAGGAGCATGTCATGTGCACTCACGCAGGCTGGTTACTGTGCAAGAGCACCCAGAAAAGCAGTGCATAGGGGCTGAGCTGGGTGAAAGGACGGGCATGTGGGTGGGTAGAGACTCTAATTCCTAGGGAAGGAAGGGCCGGAAGTGACGTGCACAGTTTCAGCCTGGGCACCTGGGGCTGGGAAAGTGAGTAATGAGTGAGAAGGAAATGGCAGCCACCAGGGAGGCACCTGAGGGGAGCCAGGCGCGAGTGCTTGGCTGATGCTGGGGGCGAGCCTGTCAGAGCAGCCCTGGCGGTGGGTGGCTGGTGTGTGTGTGTGGAGGGCGCTGTGGGAGCTGGGGGGTTCTCGGCTCTGGTGAGAAGGAGATTGGCAGGAGAAATGTCCAGAGAGAAAAGAGGAGCTATGAAGCATCCTCAGGTGGAGAGATGTCCCCCAGGAAACCATTCCATGAGGAAGGAGAGCTGGTCTCTAGGTAGTGCCGAGTGGGTGCGAGGGCTGTGGGGCACCATGGGGAGCAAAGGGGTTTGGATAGTTCCTTCTAAAAGCCTGGCTTGGGGGCCCTGGAGAGGTAGAGGGCCTGGCCTATGTGCACATGGTGCAGATATGGGAAAGGTAGCCGCCCCCCCCCAGAAGAAAAGGAAAGGAGGGGAAAGGCGTGGGAGAGGTGAGTGAGCAGCCAGTGGCAACCCTGGGTAGGGGGCAGCAGTGATGTCCCCTAGGGTTAGGGAGGCAGCTGCACAGGGAGGCAGTCTAGTTCTGAGCAGGCTCTGTGGCTCCTGGTCCATTTTACCTCAGGACTGATCAGAAGGGTTTGTTTTTTTTTTTTTTTTTTGGCTGGTTTAGGCTGCCTTAAGGGTGGGGGTGGAGACAGAACCGCCGTCCCTCATTCCTGACTGGGATTGCCTACAAAGGGAATCAGCTACCCTGAAAGCCACCCAAGGACTGATCAGAGAAAAGCATGAAAATTAGACATAGTGGTGAATACCTATGGTCTCAGCACTTCAGAGGCTGAGACAGAAAATCCTCAACTTTTGAGGCTAGCCTGGGCTATTTTTTTAAAAAAAAATTATTTATTATTTTTTTCTTAAATCAGAACCTTTGTTTGTTTATTCACTCATCTTTTTTTTTTTTTTTTTTTTTTTTTTTTTTTTTTTTTTTTTTTTTTTGTCTTTTTGAGACAGGGTCTCACTATGCAGTTGAGGTTGACCTTGAGCTCACTTTTGTAGCCCAGGCTGGTCTCGAACTCACACCAATCCTCCTGCCTCAGCCTCCCAAGTGCTGGGATTACAGGCGTGAGCCACCACGCCCGGCTTATTCACTCATTTTTTATGGCTGGCTCAGCCCGCCCCGAGGGCAAGGCTGGCACAGCAAGTGGTGCCGGGGATCGAACCAGGGTCCCTGAAGCCGCCCAAGCTTTCCCAAGCAGGGGTTTTAGACCACTGAGCCATCCCGCCGGGCCCCTAGCCTGGGCTATTAACGAGACCCTGTGTCAAAAAACCCTCAGAAATTTGACTTTGGAGGTTCATTACACCAGGTCTCATTCCTGGGTAGCCAAGTCGCCTGTCTCTGAAGGGGTGGAAGGAAGGTGCTACTCGTAGCGTGTGGCTCTATGACTGTGTGATGGGAGGACCTCAGCTGTCAGAAGCAGGACAGGGCAGCACATCTGGAAGGGCTGGTGGCACAGGCAATCTCAAGTGATTCTGGTACAGACGAGGGCATGAGATCCAGAGCAGTTAAGTCAGATGCCCAGCGTCACCCAGCCAGGAAGGGCTGTGCTAGAGTTCAGGGGCCACCTGGTCCTGGGAAGGCCTGGGGGCCCCAGTGCCAGACCCCTTTCAGCCAGAGCCCAAACCAGAGCTACTGCTCTGCCAGCGAGGTGCCAGAGCTGGTCAGAGAGTAGAGTCAGGCCCGGAGACGAGGGAGAGAACAGAGGATGAAGCGGGGCAGCAGGGAGCCGGGCGGCAGGGCAGCAGGGCAGCCGCGGGCAGTGGATCCCGCAGAAATGTCTCCACAACAGGAAGCGTCTCATAACATACCTGTGGTTTGGCCAGCCAGGCCCTGAGCCTCCCTGCTGCTCTCTCCACTGAGCTGCTGGCTGGGTGGGTGGGTGGCAGCAGGACGCTTGAGTGGCAGGTTCTGCCCACCCTCTTCAAGGGGCTTCCTGGGTCCTGTCAGCCTCACCCCTGGCTGGTCCCCTGGGAACCTGTGTGCTTTCCCTCCATGTGTCCTGCTTTTATCTGGTCCTTGACAGCTCTTCTGTGAAGTGGGATAGGGAGTGAGCATTTCTCCCAGCCCCTGAGGAAGCCTCTGGGCCTCATCTGCCAGTCACCCTGGGACAGGACTCTTAGATTTTTTTTTTTTTTCTGGTGGGACCAGGGTTTGAACTCATGACCTTGCACTTGCCAGGCAGGCACTTGTGCCACAGAGCTATCTCCCCAGGCCCATGGACCCTTAGAGAGAGGGGCTGTTGGGAAGAAGGGTCACTGTCGGTGCTGCCCTTTCCAGCTGGCCACTTCCAGGGGAGGGGCTTCTTTCTACCTTTCTTTCTCCTGCACCCCACTTGCCCTCTTGGTCTGAAAGACCCCGGAGCATCCGCTCCCAGCCAGCCTGGGAGGAGGCCAGGCAGCCACAAAACGCTGACTTGGACGAAAGGCTGTTTTACGGGGATTTGTTGAAAAGGGGGGAAATCCCCCTTAAGGACTTGCAGCTGTCCAAACAGCGTGTCTGCCCTGCCGTCGCCATGGCTGAACCCCTGAATCAGCGTCTCCTAGATGCATCCTGCAGGCCCCCACCCTATGCCCTTCCCAGCCCTGCCTCCTTCCTGTCTTCACTTCCCGGGTCAGCAGAGAGTGAGATGACTTGCCCAGGGTCACACACAGCCAGTCAGTGGCAGAGCTGATCTGAGCATCAGGATCCTGCCTGACCCCTTGCCTGGAATTCCACACGGGGAAAACGAGGCATGAACACAGTGTTCATTCCCACCTCTTCTCTTTGCAGCCTGCGTGAGCCCCTTGGCCAGCCGGGTGAGATGTATCTGTGGAGCCTGAGGGAAGGACTGGCTGGCTGTGTTACTCATGGGCTGTTTATCTTTTGGTGCTAGAGATGGAACCTAGGCCTGCTCTGCCACTGAGCTACATCCTCATCCTTTTAAAATTTGTATTTACATATGTATATATTTGTATGTATGTATATGTGTATGTACACACACATGCATGCACGTATGCAGGGCTGGGGATTGAATCCAGGGTTTTGCATTGAACTACATCCCCAGACCTTTCCATATTCGGAGACCTGGTGTCACTAAATTGCCTAGAATGAGTTTGAACTTTTCATCCTTCTTGCCTAAGCCTTCCAGTGTGCTGGGATTGCAAGGGTGTGTCACTGTGTATAGCTGTATTTTGAGATGGGGTCTTGCTACATAGTCCAGGCTGGCCCATGCTTTTGAGCCTTCTGCTTCAGCCTCCCAAATATTGGGCTTGGGCTTAGGGGCATGCACCCCATTAGGGTCTCTGTTCTACCCTGTCCAGCTGGCTGAAAGGAAGGATACCCAGGCATGGGCACGGGTAGAGAGAATCTGTAATTCCTAGGGAAGGAAGGGCCGGAAGTGACGTGTACAGTTTCAGCCTGGGCACCTGGGGCTGGGAAAGTGAGTAATGAGTGAGAAGGAAATGGCAGCAGCTGGGCTAGGCGCCTGAGGGGAGCCAGGTGAGGATGCTTGGCTGATGTTGTGGGCAAATGTGTGGGGCTGGGTAGGGGGAGCTGGGACAGATGGGAAGCCCTTGGGGTGGCTGGCTGGGTCCCACGGTGAATCGAGTTTGCAGTCATTTCAGAGCATTGCTGCCACCAGGTACCTGCTGTTCTGGGTATGGAGTGGGCTGTGTGGGGCAGGATGAGTGGGGGAGCCCAAAGGAGGTCCCCTGCTGGGGCCCCTCAGATGCACAAGGCCACGTGAGCACTGGGGTGGAGTGGCCTTGAGGGAGCAGAGCACACGGAGGCCAGGGCAACCTGGGGAGCTGCGATGGGAGCTACAGCGACAGGGAGGCAGGTGGGTGTGGGGCTGGCAGCTGGGGCCCCCTGGGTACCATCTCCTCTGGAACCCCAACAGCCCCCAGCCCCACACCAGCTACGTGTGCTGATTTCTTTGTTGAGGAGATCAGCCCTTCCTACCAGCCTACCGACCCTATCTGTACCCTGCTCCACTCCCTGCTGCTCCCTTTTTGCCCTTGTCTCTCCCCATCCTCTGCCCATTCCTGGCCAATGTGCACATTGCCATGCTGCTCTGAGCCTCAGTCTCCCCATCTGTAGAATGGGGGCCTGTAATAGCATCTCTTTCCCTAAACACTGGGAATTAAATACCTTCAATAAAGTGCTGAAGGCACCTGGCACCTGACACCTGCCTTCTGAGCTGTGGTTCTCATTTATTGTCCTCCTTATGGAAATACCTGCTCAGGTCCTGCTGTGTGACCTGGTCTCCAATCTTGCATGTACCCCCCCACAAGCATACCAAGTAGAAGGTGCTAGAAGCCACAGGACAGGAGTTGTAGGACACTACCTGGAGGACCCCCTTACCAAGAGGGGTGAAAAATAGGCACCTTGATAGGGGACCTAGTCTTGGTTTTCTTGGCACCCTGTGTACCTGGCCACTCTTTTGGCTGAACCCCGTTATCCCTCCACCCTGAGGCAGGGAGGGGGTTAGGCCTTCCCTGAGCCAGGCTGCCCAGATTCTCCTGTGGTGTCCTGACCGCAGCCCTGGCCTCCCTAAGCTGGAAGCTGCTCTCATTCTGCCTTGTGCCTCACACTAGGGTGGGCATGCAAGACATTCTGGCACCACCCAAGGGAAAGCTCAGGTGGCCCCGAGAGTGGGAGCCTGCAGGGCCAGGCTGGGCTCAGGAGTGCAGCGCCAAGGTTGTTCCATCCTGGCCACACCTGCCTCTGAGCTTAATTTCATCTCCTGGCAGCTGCATGGCTCCACACCAGCCCGTGCCCCACACAGCTGAGCTGGGGAGTGGGGCCTGGTTGCAGTAGAGGCCCAGGCTCCTGGTGGCCCCTCACTGGGAGCTTGGTGGGTTGCCAGGCTCTTCACAATGGCCCGAGGCAGAGCCCACTGAAAACACGACACGGCTGAGCTGGACCCGTACAGTGGACTTTTCCCTTTCCTTCACCTCCTCTTTCCCCTCCTCCTCTGGTGTCATTTTTATTCCAGAGACAAGGTCTCACTCTGTGGCCAAGCCTCCCAAGTAGGAAACTATAGGCATATGCCACCATGCCCAACTAGACCTGTTGTTTTTTTAATTTTTAAATTAAATTTAATTTTTTAGAGAGACCGGGGTTCGAACTCATGACCTTGCACTTGCCAAGCAGGCACTTGTGCTACAGAACTATCTCCCCAGCCCCATAGACCTGTTGTTTTTTAAAAGTGAGTTAACAGCCTGCTTCTTAGGGCTGTTATGACAAGGAGAGATAGTGTTATCGGACAGAGCTGGCACCCATCACTCGGATGGACTCTTTGCACTGTCCCACTTGGGGAAGTCCCTTCCCTCTATCCCTTCCCCTAGGGACCACTGCACCAGTGCCTGGCTGTGGTTGGGACTCGGAGGCTTGTGGGGAGCAGGAGTCTCCTGGAAAGGCTGGGCCCCCAGCTCAGGGTCATGGAGCACTGCAGGAATGAAGGTAGGCTCCAGGAAAAGCCTGCAGCTGCCACCCGAGCTCTATCCCCAACCTGCTCTGTAGCTCTGAGGGCCACTTGTCCTTCCCCAGGCCTCAGGGTAGCAGCAGCGTCTACTGTATCCAGGCCCTGTATGGCCAGGCCCTGGCTTAGGACTTCAGGTCTTAGCTTACAGTCATCTGCCCAAGGAGCCTGGGAAGCCCACACAGTGACCAACCTTTTTTTTTTTTTTGTAGGACCAGGGGTTGAACTCACAACCTTGCACTTGCCAGGCAGGCACTTGTGCCTCGGAGCTATCTCCCTAGCCCCTGTGATCAACCTATTCTATAGATGCAGAAATGGGAGCTAAGGGGCCAGTGAGATGGTTCAGTGGTCTGATGCACCTGCTTAGGAAATCTGAGGCAAGCAAAGTGACGGAGGTTCAGTCTCAGGCACCACCCCCAGGACAGGCTGAGCCAGCCATT
>PVJA010015545.1:34747-45389 GCA_004027025.1 Myocastor coypus
GTAATTCCAGCACTTGGGAGGCTGAGGCAGGAGGATCAGTGTGAGTTCGGGACCAGCCTGGGCTACAAAAATGAGCTCAAGGCCAGCCTGAGCTGCATAGTGAGACCCTGTCTCAAAAAGCCAAAAAAAAAAAAAAAAGAAAAGGGGGAGCCCGACATGATGGCTCAGTGGTCTAAAGCACCTGCTTAGGAAAGCTTAGGTGGCTGCAGGGACTGTGCGGTTCAATCCCCAGCACCACATGCTGCGCCAGCCCTGCCCTGAGGGCAGGCTGAGCCGGCCATAAAAATAAGTAAATAAACAAACAAAAGTTCTGAAACAAGAAAAAAAATTAAGAAAAAAAGAAAAGAAAAGAAAAAGCCACGCCTGTAATCCCAGGCTGAGGCTGTAATAGGGAGGCTGATGCAGGAGGATCGGTGTGAGTTCGAGACCAGCCTGGGCTACAAAAGTGAGCTCAAGGCCAGCCTCAACTGCATAGTGAGACCCTGTCTCAAAAAAAAAAAAAAAAAAAAAAAAGGGCTGGGAAGATAGCTCAGTGGAATAAGTGCTTGCCTGGCAAGTGCAGGGTCCTGAGTTGAATCCCTGATACTGCCAAAACAAAACAAAACAAAACAAAAAAAACGGAGCTAAGGACTGGGGTGTTTTCTGATGGTAAAACACTTGCCCAGCACATGTGTGGCCCTCAGTTCACTTCCCAGCACTGTGTAGAAAGAAAAGCAATGGAAGTTCCAATTGCATACATGCCTTGGCTAGGCCTCACTCAGAGCAACCCAGGGCTCTGTCTGTCAGGAGCTCTGGGTGATAGGGTGCAGGGGGACAGTAGGTTATGGGGTTGGTGACACAGCCACAGAGAAGAAGACCTTAACTTGCTGGGTCCAGTGGTGCATACCTGTAATCCCAGGGAGGCTGAGGCAGGAGGGTTACAAGTTCAAGTCCCATCTGGGCAACTGAGAGAGACCTATCTCAAAATTCATTTATTTATTTATTTTATTTTATTTTAAAAATTATTTTGTCTTTTTGAGATAGGGTCTCACTGTACAGTTCAGGCTGGCCTTGAGCTCAGTTTTGTAGCCCAGGCTGGTCTCGAACTCTCACCGATCCTCCTGCCTCAGCCTCCCAAGTGCTGGGATTACAGGCGTGTGCCACCACTCCCGGCTTATTTATTTATTTTAATTTATTTTTATTGTTCTTACAATAATTGATAAAATTTATAAAAAGGAGTCAGGTAGACAGCTCTGTGGCACAAGTACCTGCTTGGCAAGTGCAGGGTTGTGAGTTTGAACCCTGGTCCTGCCGAAACAAAAAGAAAAAGAAAAGAGAGAAAGGTTTAGGGGTGCAGCTCAGTGGTATAATACTCCTGAGTTCAATCCCTCAGTAATACAAGGGAAAAATAATCTGTTGAGCTAAGCAGCACAACCTTATCCCAAAGGCACTAGGGAGCCGGAGAAGGCATTGGTAGGACATGGGGTCACGTGGACATCAGAAATCCCAGGTTCTTGGGGCTGGGGAGATAGCTCCGAGGCACAAGTGCCCGCTGGGCAAGTGCAAGGACGTGAGTTCGAACCCTGGTCCCACAAAAAAAAAAAAAAAAGAAATCCCAGGTTCTGTTTCGTAAATACTTGACGTTAGTTTCATCATCTGAAATAGAGATGATGGTAATAACTTGAGCAAGTGTTCCAAGGATGAAGTGACTTTGGATTGCTGAAGAGTGCACCGTAGGGGGCCAGGGAATAAGAGTAAGCGCTTGCCTGACAAGCACAGGGTCCTGAGTTCAATCTCTGGTCCCTCAAAACAAAACCAAGAACAAAACAAAGCCCAAACAAACAAACAAAAAGAGTGCACCCTAGTGCCTGGCACATGGTTATCACAAAAGTTTTAGGCAGGGGCATGCTGAGGCCAGACTGGTGCTCTAGAAAGCACATGGGGCTGCACAGTGGCCTGTCTGGAGAGCTGTGCTCCTGGGTGCCTGGAAGGCTGCAGGGGTGGCAGGGATGGAGGAGGTTTGGGAGGTCACCTCAGTGGGTGGGTTCCTATGACTTTGGGAGCAACATCTAAAGTCTGGTCTTTGTGGGAGCCCCTGGGGCTGCTCCGCCCACCGCCAGGGTTGGATGACCCCCTGCTCTCTCCCTGCAGCACACGAGGATCAAGGACCACCATGCAGGGCGTTCTGACGCTCCTGCTGCTGCTGCTGTTGCTGCGGGCATCCTCTGGTGGTGGGGCTGGTGGGGCAGCAGGCTACGCCCCTGTGAAGTATGCGCAGCCTATGCAGAAAGGACCTGTGGGACCACCTTTCCGAGAGGGCAAGGGCCAGTACCTGGGTAAGTCCTCTCTGCCCCGGTGTCTCAGACAGCTCCCGACCTGCAAACTCCAACCCCACCAGGCCCTACAGGTGCCACCGCAGCCCCAGTCTGTACCAGAGTCCCTACGCCCACTGCTCCTCCTGAGGCTGTCCAGGGGACTCGGTGATCTTCAGGTGCCGGTGGGTGGGAAGGTTCTGGAGGAATCGGGGGAGGGGCTCCTGCTCCAGCTGGCTTTAAGGCAGGCTGCTGGTGCCACCTAGTGTCAGCCAGAGCTGAAAACCATCAGAAGTTCACAGGCAGGGTCCAGCCTATCCGAGTTGGTTGGGTGCAAGGAGCCCTGGGTGGGGATACCCTGCAGTCCCTAAAATGACCACTGGGAAGCCCCTGTGGGAGTGGAAAGTGCGTAGAGAGGGGAGCTGGGAGCGGCCTTAACAGCCTTGCTTCACCCCAGTGTAGTGCATCCTGCCACAAGTAAATGGGGTCACTTCTGACAGTTCTCTCTCTCTCTCTCTCTCAGAAATGCCTCTACCTCTGCTGCCAATGGACCTCAAAGGAGAGCCAGGACCCCCTGGGAAACCTGGGCCTCGGGGTCCCCCTGGCCCTCCTGGTTTCCCAGGAAAACCAGGCACTGGAAAGCCAGGACTCCACGGACAGCCTGGGCCTGCTGGCCCCCCTGGTTTCTCCCGCATGGGCAAGGCTGGTCCACCTGGGCTCCCTGGAAAGGTTGGGCCACCAGGGCAGCCAGGGCTTCGGGGAGAGCCAGGGATACGAGGAGACCAGGGCCTCCGGGGACCACCAGGGCCCCCTGGCCTCCCTGGCCCCGTAGGCATTACTGTTCCTGGGAAACCAGGTCCCCAGGGGGTGTCAGGCCCCCCAGGATTCCGGGGGGAACCAGGGCCTCAAGGAGAACCTGGGCCCCCAGGAGACAGAGGCATTAAGGGGGATAATGGAGTGGGTCAGCCAGGGCTGCCTGGGGCTCCTGGGCAGGGTGGTGCCCCTGGACCCCCTGGCCTTCCAGGCCCAGCTGGTGTGGGCAAGCCAGGTTTGGATGGGCGACCTGGGGCCCCTGGAGACAAAGGGGATTCTGGGCCTCCTGGAGTTCCAGGCTCGAGGGGGGAGCCAGGAGCTGTGGGTCCAAAAGGTCCCCCTGGGGTAGATGGTGTGGGTGTGCCAGGAGCAGCAGGGTTGCCTGGGCCCCAAGGTCCGGCAGGGGCAAAAGGGGAGCCAGGGGGCCGGGGCCCCCCTGGCCTTATAGGTCCCACTGGTTATGGGATGCCAGGACTGCCAGGCCCCAAGGGGGACAGGGGCCCAGCAGGGGTCCCAGGGCTTTTGGGAGACAGGGGTGAGCCAGGGGAGGATGGGGAGCCAGGGGAACAGGGCCCACAGGGCCTGGGGGGCCCCCCTGGGCCTCCTGGGTCTGCAGGCCTTCCTGGTAGACGTGGACCTCCTGGTACAAAGGGAGAAGCAGGTCCTGAAGGACCCCCAGGAGTACCTGGCATTCGCGGTGACCAAGGGCCCAGTGGCCTAGCTGGGAAGCCTGGACTTCCAGGTGAGAGGGGACTTCCTGGCACCCATGGGCCCCCTGGACCAGCTGGACCCAAGGGTGAGCCAGGTTTCACAGGTCGCCCTGGGGGACCAGGTGCAGCAGGAGCTCTCGGGCAGAAAGGCGACTTGGGGCTCCCTGGGCAGCCTGGCCTACGGGGTCCCTCGGGAATCCCAGGACTTCAGGGTCCAGCTGGCCCTATAGGGCCCCAGGGGCTTCCAGGCCTGAAAGGTGAACCGGGTCTGCCAGGGGCCCCTGGGGAGGGGAAAATAGGGGAGCCTGGTTCTGCTGGGCCTACAGGGCCTCCTGGTGTCCCTGGCTCCCCAGGACTCACTGGCCCTCCTGGGCCTCCTGGGCCTCCAGGTCCCCCTGGTGCCCCAGGGGCCTTTGATGAGACTGGCATCGCAGGCTTGCATCTCCCCACTGGTGGCGTGGAGGGCGCTGTTCTGGGAAAGGGAGGCAAGCCTCAGCTCGGGCCAGGAGAGCTGTTGGCCCACGCCACACCAGCCTTCACCGCAGTCCTCACTTCACCCTTCCCGGCTTCAGGGATGCCTGTGAGGTTTGACCGGACTCTCTACAATGGCCATAGTGGCTACAATCCAGCCACCGGCATCTTCACGTGCCCTGTGGGTGGTGTCTACTACTTTGCTTACCATGTACATGTCAAGGGCACAAATGTGTGGGTGGCCCTGTACAAGAACAATGTGCCAGCCACCTACACCTACGACGAATACAAGAAGGGCTACCTGGACCAGGCGTCTGGCGGAGCTGTGCTCCAGCTGCGCCCCAATGACCAGGTCTGGGTACAGATGCCCTCGGACCAGGCCAACGGACTCTACTCCACCGAGTACATCCACTCCTCCTTTTCAGGATTCTTGCTCTGCCCGACATAACCCGTGCACAGCCCTGCTGCCTTGGCCTCCTCCTTTAGTGGTAGAGTGACCTTTTCAGTTACAAAGACCTCCATTTAAAGAAAAAGACCAAAGGCCGAACAGAGGCGGTGGTGGCCTTGGCCCCTACATGTGGCTGAGATTTTCTGGAAGGGGCTGGCCTGAGTTCCTCTACCTAGATGTCTGAGCAGTGACAGGGCTGCACCCTGTCCCTGCCCCGCAGGACCCTAGGACATTTGGCCCAGGCCCCACGAGTCCAACAGAGCCAGGAGGGCCAGGGCTCCCTCACCCACTTGCAGGCTGGCCCCTGAAGGGCACCTGCTCTAGGAGTGGGGCTCTTCCAGTTCCCTGGGACAATGGGTCATCTCTGGGGGAAATGGAGAAGAGCATGTCCCCTGAGGTGGTTAGTGCGGACCTCAGCCCTGGGGTGATACTGTTGCCTGGGCCTGTCCACTGCCTGGACAGTTATAGGCCTCTCAGCATCTGGGGAGGGTACAACCCTGGCTCTGCTTCAGCAATGGTCTGGGAAAGGTGTTTTGCAGAGGGTAGGAGCGTGCACCTGGGGCGGGAAGGACACCTGCTCCTCCATCTCTACTTTGTTTTAGGCATGAGGACAACACACAGGCCCCTGTGACTGCTGTGGGCTGTGATGTGTCTGGAAGTGGGCACACAACATGGCACTAGGCAGGGCTGAGGGCAGTGAGCATGAACGCTACTCTGTCTCCCCTTTCACCTGGCAGGGGTGGGGCCAGTTGCCTCACTCTAGATTGTAAGAGGATTCCAACTCAAGTGTTTCAAAGGCAGAGCACCTTTCACTTGCCCCTGGACAAAGGGGCACACAAGTTCCGGGATGAAGCTCCCACTTGCCTTTTTAAAATAAGAACCACATGGTAGATATGTGTCTCTACCAGAGGGGCTAATCTAGAGTGGCAGAGGGTGGGGGACTTCCTCTGTGTCCACCTCTGGTTCCAGTTTCCTGTTCTAAGCAGGATTAGGGTTGGGTCTCTGAGAGGAAGGGTCCCAAAGGCCTGGGCTAGGCTGCCTCTGGTTTTGTCTGCCATCTCCCCACTCAGGGCACCTCTGCAGAAAGCAGTCCCTGCCCTTCAGGGCAAGCTGCGATTAGTGCTGGGGGTAAGGGTGGTGGATGGCAGCAATGGAAGGATGGTCACCCACCTACCCCACCATTGGAGGTTTTGTTCACCCTGCACCAAGCTGACGACCACCTTGCACCAAGGGTGAGCACTGCTCTCTGGCCAAAACCAGACTGTCCGAGTTGAAAGGGGAGGATGACTGGTGACTTCTGATTTGCTAGGCTGTGGTCCTCCCGGCTCCCTGACAGCCAGGCCTCCTCCCCTGCCCACTTCACCCAAGTGGGCTGCTTTAGCTTTCAAAGGGAGGAATGCACAGCTGAATCTGCCCAAGTGAGACTTGAGCAAGTTTTGGCTGGGGTTCATGGTGGACTTTTTCCTCCCCAACACCCAAGAGAACCAACTAGAGCATCTCAGTGCGCTTGGCAGGGGGTCCTTTTTCGCTCAACCTTCTTCTCTGGGTCAAAGCCACTATAATTTGACTCCTTAGGGATGGGTGCTGATTGGCAGAAATTAATTAGCTCCCAATGGGATCTCAGAAAACCAAACAAGGTCCCAAAGGGAGCCCAAAGGCAGTTTCAGAGCTGAGCTTCTGCCAGATTTCATTCCCGAAGCCTTTAAGGGAGAGGGGTTGTTTTTTGAAGTGTTTATGGGACTTGAGGTGCAGGTGTCAGTTACCTGACTTGCTTTGATAAACGTCAGGTTTTAACTATGAAAAATACATTACTGTGTGCATTTTTGTATTCTAATTCTTAATTTTTTAAAAGATGAACGTTGAAATGTTTTCCCACTAGTAATTTCCTTTCTAACCTGGTATAGGAAGTTTAGCTCTCTACTTACATGTACCCTGTGTTTGGGGGAAACATACTGGGGAGACAAAAAAAAGGGACTTTGTTTTGAAAGGAAAAACAACAGAATTGGCACAACCTCAATAAAACCTGTCATACAAACTGCTGTGCTGAAGTAGGCTTGGAGCAGCGGGGCCTCTCGTAAGGCACTCGGGGCCTTCTCCGGGCTCCTGCGTCGAAAGGAGTGTGCATTCCTCAGCAGCCCTGACCCAGGTTTCTGTCACCACCTCAGAAATGCCGATGCTCTTATGCTGCTGAGACTGTGCCAGGCAGATGCCAGGAGACATTCTAAGAAACTAGAGGAGGGCAGGGCAGTGGCTGGAGCTGGGGGGAGACAGACTGAATTGCCCTGGAACATTCCTGCAAGCTCTCCAGGGTAGTGGAGCATGACAACTGGCTCAGGATCACCAGGGTGAACATCTGATACAAATTATGAATGAAATCAGGAATATTTGCTGAGGGTGGGGCTTATGTCAGGAGCAATACTGAAAACAGGGCTGGGGGCACTGCCCTGGGCAGAGAGCACCTGCTTGCAGTCCAAGATCTGCAGATTTGAGTGAATCCATGCCTGATCCATCCTGTGGTTCACCCTAGCCTGACACAACTCCACCTCGGCTGAAAGCAGACCTGCCTGACTGGCCTGAGACATCAGGCAGCCAAAGTGGCAAACCCATGACCCTCTGCTCGGGGAAACGTAGCCCATAGAACATCCCCCATTTGAAGGTAGCTGTCTTCAACTGTCCTGTATTCAAAATGGACTCTGGGCAAAGGAGAGGCAAGGCCTTGGTCCACAGCCCTTAGTCCACCCAGCACCTAACAAGTTGGGCAGGCTGGCAACACGTGTCCTCCGTATCCTTCCTCAGGGTTCTTGTTCCCAGCCCAGCTGGTCCTGGGTTCTGTCGGGGAGCCAGGCTCCAAGAGCAGAAAAACCTGGCTTATTACTGCCTGCTGTCTCTGGCAAAGCATTTGGGCCAGTTTCCCGGGCTCCTGAGTGAACTTCAACAGGAAAAGCCACCAGACTATGCCTGTTGTGCCCTTCCTGGCTGAACAGTGTGGCTCACTGCAAGAAGTGGAGGCTCAATCCTACACACAGCTTGTTGCCTTCGGGTCCCAGCTGCCAGGAGACAGAGGGGTACTAAGCTTGAGATGGCTGGGCTGCCAGGGAGAAACAGTCTGCTGGATTTAGCAAAGATTGTTTATTGCTGCGACTTCCACTGGAAGCTGTTAATGAGCCCCATGACACCCGAGGGCCAGCTGTGGGCCAGAGCAGCTACAGGCAGCTCCACAGAACAGTGGAGTCAAAGACAGAATGTCAGGCAAACTGGCTGAGATACATGATGCTACTGCAGATCTTTTCCACCTCCCAAAGTCCCATATTCTAAATAAAAAAGGGAAATGCCATAAGCATCTCACTAAAATTAAAATATGTCCTGGATCCCCATGTTTCACTGAGCACCCCAAAGGTGTCATGCAGTTCCATAGCAGGCCAGAGCTCTGGCAAGAAGGGTGCACAGCTTGTACTACACTGCATTTAGCTGAGGCAGGAGGGCCAGCCCAGGAGGCCTCTGAGCTGCGGTTAGCCCTGCTGCACACGGCAGCACTCCAGCAGTTGTAGCCCTCACAGACTCTTCTGAAAGACTCGGTGCAGGTTCTGGGCCAGGACATCTGTCTCCTCATAGCCCTCACAGCTTTGCTGCCAGCTCTCTGGCACCTGATCCATCCCATAGTAAGCACCAGCAATGGCCCCAGCCATGGTGGCAATAGTGTCCGTGTCTCCACCAAGTGAGATGGAGTAGATGAGAGTCCTTTGGAGGCTGTTGAAGGCGGAGGGGATCTCCGGGTCAGGCTCCATGCAGCGCAGGAAGCAGTAGATGGCAGTGGGCACGGATTCAAAGGCAGCAATGCCATTCCCTGTGGGGAAACCAGAGCACAGGAAACTGACCTGCCCTATTCGCCACCTGCCATAAATCAGCAGTCTCAGCATCAAACAGGTCACAGGCTACTAAGTTAAACTACCTGGGTTGAAATCTAGCCTCCCCCAGGAGTGCCTTGTGCCTGGGAATGTTACCTCATCACCAATATTCCTGTCCTAGGCCTTGATCCCTCTGTGTAGAGAGGGAGTAAAGTTAGTCACTCTCTCCCAGGCCTGGTGTGAGGATGATGGAAGGTCCTGTCCTGAGGCATCTCATGATGTCTAGTACATGGTACAAGTGCTAGGTAAATAAACATCTGGGATCACACTAGCTGTAAAAACTGGCAACCAGTTGCTACAGCTGGAGACATGATCTAGGGCTAGAGTCCTAAAGCAAAAAGGTGCTGTGCTGCTCACAACCCTGCCAGGAACCCTACTGAAAGCAGCTCTGACTGTCCTAGCAGCCTTGGGCTAACCTGAGTGCAGGCTTGGGTCCATGTTTCCCTCTCTACTAGCCTCAAAGGGTGAGAGTGTGGGAGTTAAGCCCACCCACCTAGCTCAGATACCACTTCCTCTCGAGTCACCGAGTCCTGGTCTAGAAGCTCCCCAATCTTCTTCAGGCGGCTGGAGTATGGACGCTCTTCCATACCCAACCTGTGGGTTTGGAGATTTCAGGGAGAAGACAGTGGCAGGGAAAAGACCTCAGTTGAGAGTGAACAGGGATGCACCAGGCTCCCTCTTAGGTACACACATCCTAAAAGGATGGGAGAGTCCCCAGTGTGAGCTATTTTGTTCTCTGGCTCTGAGAGCTTTGAAACGCAGCCATAGCAAAGGGGTCTCTTCCCACCCCCCAGGTCTGCAATGAAAGAAGGCTGCTTTTGCTTACGTCAGAGCCCCTGTGTACGACATGCATGTGCAGTGCTGTCCGCAGCCCATACTCACTCTCTGGCATCCAGAATGGCCTGGGCATCCCCCTCCAGCTCCTCCATGTGCCCTAGGAGCTGTTCAAGGAAGTGCTCGCTGGAGGACTCACCCTGCAGAGCCAGGTGCACAGCCAGGGCCTGCAGGATGGCACCATTGTAACCCAAGGAGGAGGCATGGGTCAGCTGTGCTGAGAGCCGGGCAAACTATGGAGAGGAAGAGCTGCTGTCATGTGCATGCACTCTGTACATGAAGGAGTGGGGGGAATTGCAGGAGCCCACCCACCTCAATACCTTCTGCACATCCTGGACACTGCTGTAGGCCAGGGGGATGCCTGCCACCCGCATGGCACCCCCATTGCCATAGGAGCCCTTCCCGTTGAACTGGGCCCTGGCAGGCTCATAGACGTCATGGCACTTGGCGTTCAGGAGCTTCTTGAAAACGGTGATTACTCCAGCCCCGTAACCCCTGTCAGGGTCTTTCTTGTACTCTTGGGCAAACCTGGGAGCAGGGGGAGGTAGAACTGGGATTTCAAAAATGCCTCTCTGGGATGGGAGAAGTCTGGTATGGAGAAAAGGCAGTCTTGGGGATCCGAGACACCTATCCCAGCAGTACTGTCATTCTGAGCTTGGGTCCTGCTGAAGGGCCCACTCATGCAGACACCAGTCCTCTGTCTGGGGCACAGTAACTGCGCCTGGCTGGCCTCACCCCAGCCCCAGCCCCTCACCTGTGAGCCATGTCCACCTCATCAAAGGCCTCCTTGGCCAGCAGGGACTGCACAAGGGCCCTGGCCATGGCTGTGTCATCAGTGTAGTACAGTGCTTCTGTGGGGAGAGGTGGGCGTGAGGGCCAGGTACAGGACTCCAGGTGGTAACTTGGCCTTCTTAGAGGCCTCACGTTTACTACAACCTCGCATCAGCCTCTCATCCAAGGAACCTCAGCTGTAGGAATCCTCAAGATTTCCAGCAAGGGGCCCGAGAGGCTTATGTACCTACAAGGACCCAAGTTTGATTCCTGGCCCCACATCCCATGTGGCCTTGGTCCTGCATGCCTGGGCATGCCATCTTGGCCCAGGATGCAGGCACCCATCATGTGGCCCTAAAACCAGGTGTGGTGACACATGCCTGTAATCCCAGTACTCGG
>PVJA010015546.1:0-45185 GCA_004027025.1 Myocastor coypus
AATATGTCAACTTTCAAAGAAAAGAAAGGGGAAAAGAAAAAAAAAAGTAATGTTGATTTAGAAGGGTTAATGTTTAATTGTTTGATCAATCTTATATACCTATATGTATTAATCTAAACTGATCTGATGATGAAAATATGTAATATAACCATTGTTAAATTTAAACAATAAAAAATTGAAACTTAAAAAAAAATAAAAAATGTTTAATTGAGATATAGTGTCTGGCTTGGTGATCTGTTATATACACCCATGTAGTCTCATTAATTACTGTTGCATTTTATTCTCAGAGAAATAAATTATATTTAAACTTCAAGTGAATGGTAGAATTTCATTATGTAAAGTGCACAAGGAGTGTTTCACTCCACGGTATATCTAGAAAAGTTATCTATTGGTGAAGTAAATATTCATACATTAACAAAGCCATGTCAAACATATTACACACTGTTCTGTTGATTGTTTATGATGTAGCACACATTACATTGTGATGTTGGTTTTGATCTTCAGGTCATACAGATCTTCTCTGTTGACTTGTGCTTTGCTGTTCAGAGATGTGCTCACATGACACTATGAAGCCATCATACCAAGTTACTCCAAAGCTCATCTTACAATGAAGTATATAATGGATTGGCCTTAGTCCACCTCTCCATTCTGCCAACTAGTCCATGGATCCTGGACAATGATGAAGTTCTGAAATTGAGCATTTCCCATCCACTTTAACTTTGTCATTCTTAGAAAATTGGGACCCTGATTCACTTTGCAGTACTGACTTACAGTTGATCTGTTTGAGTCAAAATAGCATTTCGGTTAAATTTTACTTAATTCTACCCTTCCTCCAAATCCTATAAAAATTAATATTTCATTTATTTAGTTATATGATGAATGATTCTCCCATATATAATCTTTGCAATTGATCAACACATCTGCTCTGCTGGGCTACAGATTTGTCCCTACGTATCTTAAGCCATTAAGGCTAGGATGGTAGACTTTATTATTTTTGTATTTAAAGATAATGAAACTAAAGCTCAAGAAGTTAAATAAATAAAGAATACAAGGGACACAGATAATATGTGGTCACAGAATTAAAATGAAATCTTAACAGTAACAAAACTCATTCCTTTTCCAGATGCCATTCTGCACTCTTACGTTGGCCTCATTCCACTGGATAGATTGCACTGCATTTGTGTAACAAACCCACCCGCTGTACAACCACAAAAACCACTCCTGCCTCTTTACTCTTCCTCATCACAACCGGTGTCTGATTGTGACACAGCCTCTATTTCTCAAAGTATGGTTTCAGTTGATAGTGTTCTCCTCTGCCAGGAATCTGAATGCAACAGTTAGTTCCAAATTCCTTATTCCTTAGTCTCACCAGTCAGGAGATATTTCTAACAGAGTTTAGATCTTCATTTTCTTCATGCTTGTGTTTATGCTTTTTTAAAAGAAATGTTGGATTCCCTTGCCCACAAATCCTTATCTATAGAAATTTCTACCCTTTGCTCATCTCTTCCCTTCTTTCCTTTCTGTTACATCAAGGCCTTTTGTTGGAAAGAACAGAAACTTTGCTACCAGTAGTCCATTTTGCAGATAGTTAATTTATAAAAAGCCATTAGGCACTTCAAAGAAACATCTTTTTTTGACTTGAAAGATAGTTTACGATCCTGTTCCAAGGGAGACCAAATCTTGTTGCTTGGCACAGATAACACAGTTTACAACTCTGACAATAAGAGATGCTAAGTCCTTTCTGGATGGTCTGGAAGCTGGACATCTACACTACCCTCATCAAGACTACCTGTGGTGCCTCATTTACCCCTTAGTCTCCAGGCCAGGTCTTTCATAGTTCTATTTAACTAGAAGAGCCTAGGTCCCATATCTATTTCATAGGTTCAAGGGCAGCTGAGAAAAGAGATTTTGGTGTCTATCTTAAGGAGTCACCGATTTAAAAATTGGAGAAGTCTCCCCAATCAGGAAAAGCATTCAATAAGATGCCAATAAAAATGATATATGTTTATTACACTGTGTCCAGCTGGGATCTGACCTGTATCTTATAATTTTCTTTCAAACTATAGCAAGAGTAAAAACCTCTTTGTTCTGACCTTCTGATATATTTTATTGATTTTACTCCTATATTATTACAATTGTAACAGATGTGGTTCATACATCTTCCTATCTCTTCACGCTTATTTCAATTCACAACTTCCACTTTCCATGACTACTTTTTTTCCATTGAGTGTTTTCTCTTGTACTTTCTTTCCCTGAAATAAAGTCTTAATTTTTTTTTTTTTTTCATTCACTGGTACATTTGTTTGAAAGGATGGAGGAATTAAAAAAGATCAGGAGCAGTCCTCAGCCAGTGACCAACAGAAGATGTATAAATACATCAGCTTCCTTGCTTTTCAGATGAGCTAACTTTACGGCATGCATTTAAAAGTAGCTGCTAGCAGTTTTACTTGTCGGGGTAGGTTCTATATCTCATTCCACTACCAATATCAGCTTCACATCTCAGCTACAACTACTTGTACTTAAATCTTTGTTCCAGAGTCTGCTTTTTGCTGATCCTAAAATAAGATAACATTCTCCCCTATGTGATAGACAACAAACTACTTATTTATCTGTCTTACAAGAGCCTCAAAAATCAATGCCTTCTCTTCTTATGATACCTTCTACAGGGCCCTGTAAAGTGGGTGTTGTGATAGTTAATCTTGATGGCAATTTAATTGGTACTCAGGAGATAAGTAAAGCACATTTCTGGGTATGTCTGGGTGGGCCATTGGAATGTGGTTGTGGGAACTGTATCTGGCCCATCACTGCTTCCTCTTTGGTACCCTACATAATCTTCTCTGCTTCAGAGCCATCATGAAGTGAGCACCTTTCTTCTGTTATTCCTTTCTGTCATCAAATTTTGTCTTGGAGCTAGGAGGTCATACATTAAACCCGTGAACCTATGAGGCAAAATAATATTTTATTCTTTAAGTTGTCGATATCTGGTATTTTGTCTTATTAACAGAAAGGTGACTGATGCAAGTATGTTTTTTATTCATTGAGTTGAATTAAATTAGTAAGGATGGTTAGATTTTAAATGCATACTATAGTATTACTCTTTTTGGGAGGAATCCTGAAATATTATCAATAATTGAGCTTTAAATGTAAATATTATTTCATTTATATATTTGACTGGCATTGGAGATTTCACCTAGGGGTTTGTGCGTGCTAAGTATGTGCTATATCCCTAACCACATCTCCATCCTCAATAGTGGCTTAATATATATGTGACATTTTTTGTTTTGTTTTTCTTCTGAATTTTTATTTTTTCACTAACTTTATTAAAAATCAATAATTATATAGCAAGCTGAGGATATAGTTCAACACTGTAAGTGCCTGTCTGAGTTCAATCTCCAGTACCAAAAAAAAAAAAAAAAAGGAAGGCATATCGTACAGAATTTCAAATAATTACATAGCACATTAAAATTGTAAACAAATATTGAAATGTGAAAGACATAAGATATAAACAAAGTGAATTTTAGAGAAATATTTCTGGAATGAATACATAACATGAGATTAATAATAGTTGTACATTATAAATAAATTGTTTACAAACTTGAATAAAACAATAACAATTATGTAAAATAACAATGAAGAAGAATTTGCAAGTCAGTCATATAATAGTTCATGCTGTGCCCAAATCAAGAAACTTATATTCATATAATTAGAATTTTCACAGTAAAAAGGGGTAGGCAATAAACATTTAAAGATTAAAAATTTCTAAATTTAGTTGAAATTACAGGACCACATTTTCAAGAAAAATGAACCTTTTGCACATGAAATGTGAATAAAATCATACCAAGATACACAAAAATGATATTGCCCAAAACTACTTGTAAAGACAAAATCATTAGGGTCTGTCAAATAGCTCAGCAGATTAAGGCACCTGCAAGCAGATGCCCATGGGGTAGGGTGGGATTCTTTCCATTCTCATTCATGGAGTTGTGGTCATTTTGATCCCTATCTAGAATATCTCTGAGTAGTCTATGTAGGGTTGATTTTGCCAGCATGACATTTTTTAGTTGTTCTTTGTCATGGAAGTATTTCACTTTTCCATTATACTTAAAAGAGTTTTGCAGGGTATGTCAGACTGGGTTGGAATTTGTTTTCTTGCAAGAGTTGAAGTACTTTGCTACATGCTCTTCTTGACTTGATGGTTTGTGAAGAGAAATCTGCCATTACTCTGATGGATTTTCCTTTAAATGTGATATATTTCTTTTCTCTAGCATCTTTCAGTATACTGTTCCTGTGCTGAATTTCTGGGATCTTAATTAATATATGTTTTGGTGTAGTTTTATTGGGTTGACATTATTTGGAGTTCTATATGCTTTGATTACCTGAATGTCAGATGGTTTCCCCATATTTGGGGAAGTTTTCTGCTATTCTGTCCAATTTTTTATATTATTTTGATTGACTCCTTTCTCATTGATGCCTATTAGTTTTATGTTGTTCATCTTTGCATTGTCTTGCAGATGTTGAATTATTATTTCTTGCATCCTAGTTGTTTTTAAGAGATGTTTTCTTACCTTTTCGCTAGCTGCAATGGTGTCTTCAAGATCGGAAAGTTTATTTTCACTTTCATTGAAATGGTTTTGCCAGCTTATGACTGAGGTTTTAATTTCCTGTATAGCACTTCGAATCTACTTCATGCATTCTATTTCTTTCCTATATTACTCATTTGACAATTCCATAATTTGTCTATTCTCCTCTATTTTTTGTGTCTTCTTTAGAAGCACTTCTTTCATTAGTCATCATTTTTTTTTTTTACTTCAGAAATTATTTCTAATCTGATTTCCTCTAAACTTTTCTGCAGTTGTTTCTTTATTTCAGATGCTATTACTTCAGAGTTTTCAGGTGTGTGATTTCCAACTTTTATGCTATTGTCTTCTGCATTTGTTCTGGGTGGGCTTGGGGCCTGAGAATGAACTTTGTTCCTTTTCTTTGTTCTTTGTTCCTTTGCCATTTTGTATAGCACTGTTTCTGACCTTTGGTGTAGAGCTTCAGTAGAGTTCTTATGTTATCAGCAGGTCTGGATCTACCAAGTTCAAACTCATCCAGACAGGTGTAGCTTGGATCTGGCTGCTGTCCTTCACTTCTTCCTGCTGCAGCCCTGGAGGTGAACCTGTTGAGCTACTCCGGCAAGATGTTCTTTTCCTAGATCAGCTGAGTGGGTTTTGGCTCCTGCCACCCTGCAGGGGGATCTGCTGCAGGATTCCACATTGGGCCTGTCTGATGAAGTTCTACTCACATGTCAGGCCTGGGTGCTGGGTCAAATGAGTTTCTGGCAGGCCCTGTGCAGTCTCACTCACATGCAGGACGTGGATTCTGCCGGTGGGCCCAATAGTGGTTACATTTGGTAAAAACAGTTAGAATTGTTGAACTTCTAACTTTTGTTCACATATTAGTATTACTTTGTAAAATGTAAAGCATCTCAGTAAATGATGGCCTGGGCCAGCCAGATAGCTCAGCAGATTAAAACATCTGCTTAGGCAGTGGCAGAGGCTGGAGGCTTGATCCCCAGCCTGCCATGCCAGACATATGGAGGGGTACACTGATGTGGCAATTAGGGCTGGGCCAAGTGGTGCATGCCCATAATTCCAGCACTTGGGAGGCTGGAAAATAGGAAGGATCACTACGAGTCTGATCTGTGTAGTGAGACTCTGTAGACCCTGTACTAAATACATTGAATGAAACAAAGAAAGAAAGAAAGAAAGAAAGAAAGAAAGAAAGAAAGAAAAAGAAGGAAGAAAGAAGGAAAGAAAGAAAATGATGGCTTACTGTGGCTACGTACAAGTGGCCACATTGCTCTGAGCTCTTGAGTGTGAATGGCCTGCCAAGGTCTAAGCCACCATGATAAAACACTTGTTGAATGCTGGACAGAGCCACAGGGGTCTGACTGACCCTACAGTCATCTCCTTAACCTTGTACCCCTAGCCTCAATTCATGCCTTAGTGAAGCAGTTCCTTTCCCCAAGCCTGTCCTGTGGACCACCTCTCAAATCAATGCTCATTCATTTGTTTAATTCTTGGGTTTTTAAAGTTTGATGTAGGCCCAGAGATTTTGGCCAGGGAATATAATTTCAGTGGGTTTGATGGTAATAATACATAAAATAAATAGTGAGTGTTATGTAACAGTTGGCAGGCTTTGAATGGTTTGGCTGTGGTTCTAAAAAAAAAAAAAAATGAAGGAGGGATGTGGTCAACATACAGGAATGAATTTTGAATGGAGCCAGGCTAATGTGTCTTGGAAACCTACACCACGTGGGAGGGTTTAGTAATGCAGCACAGATAGCCCAGGGCTCCCTTGCCAAGCCCCCTGTCTCTGCTGCAGCACTAAAGAAACTCCTGACTTTCTTGCATGCTTCGGCAGGAGTTCTACTCTCCTTAGGCAGGAGCTTTACACTTCTCATTTCTCTGACACCCACAGTTGCAAGAGCATTCTTTTCCTTGACGTCCTTGAGATTAAGCTCATTAAGGCTATAGCTGTGCATAATCAGTGGCAATTGCTGTGGGAAGCCTCCTTCCTTATCCTTCAGATTCTCATTTCTGAAAAGACCTGAGTGTCTGCTTTATGGACTCCACCTCCCTTTCCTTTCTAACTCTCAGAATTCTTCTCCTGCATCCCTGGAATGCCATGCACAAACAGAAATCCCTTCTTCCCTGATATCTCTTTCATCATCTTGCTCAAATCGCTGTTTTCTAAAGACCCTTCTTTTCTGCAGGGGGTTTGGTTCATGCCTACATTCTCTGGGCCTGCAGGACCTCTTTGCCTCTTACTGCTTCCCAAACCATCATTTCACCCTCAGTAAAAACACCTACTCTTGAAGCATCATCCTATCATCTGTCAGGATGATACTTCCTTTTTGAACTCCAGGGTCACTACTTAATTCCAGATCACTTCCTCTCATTCCTGGATCATGGCCACTTTATCCAGGACTATACTCATCACATTCTTCATTAATTTTGTCTGTACGTATATGAAATTTCCAGTGGCTTTGGCTTTCAATACCTCCAAATCTCCTCAAAACAGCTAGCTCATCTCCTATTTTGCCTCAGGAATTTATTCAATCAGTAATCTCAACCTTAGTTGAGTACATCAGTATTTGACCATCTCTTCTCATCTGATTTATCTTATTTTATTTGTATCTATCTACATCATTTTTACCATTTCCTTGTATTACCTTAAAAAATAATCACTATCCTTAAACTCTTACTGCTATTATTCTTCAGGGTTTTGGTACAATTTAGTTATACATAATGACCACATTCATTATAGGGAATTTGTATCTGTACGTGCTATATCTTGATTCTTCTTTTCTAATTTATACTTTCAAATTTTAATTAGTTTTAACAATGATCCACACGTGCACATATTCCTAAACAGCATATTGCTTAGTTTTTGCCTTTATATTACATGTAGTATATTGTAACTTGTGCTTTTTGCATTCCATTCTATAAAGAAAATATTTTATGTAGTTATAAATGGCTGGAGTTTGCTTTTACTGCAATGCAAAATTCTCAGGTTTTAACTTACCAAAATTTATTAGGCAGTTTCCTACTTGCTGATATCATTAAGTCTTTATAAGTAAGCAATAAATTGTTCTTGTATTTATGTTTTTAAGGGGTTCTTTTTTTTTGTTTTTTTTTTTTTTTTTTTGGTCTTTTTGAGACAGGGTCTCGCTATACAGCTCAGGCTGGCCTTGAGCTCATTTTTATAGCCCAGGCTGGTCTTGAACTCGCACTGATCCTCCTGCCTCAGCCTCCCAAGTGCTGGAATTACAGGGGTGCCCCACCACGCCCAGCTAGGAGGTTCTATGAAAAGAATTGATGTATCAATAAGCAAGTTTAGTTTTACACTCACAAGTAAATAATTAAACTTCACCTTCCATTATTCCAGGTAGCTACCACTAAATTCTAATTTAATACTATTTGCCATTGTTAGGACTTATGGCCTTGAATAATGCCATCTTTTATTTTTTATTTTTTGAACCTTTTATTTATTTGTTCAGGGTCTTACTGCCCAGCTTAGACTCAAAGTGATCCTTCTATCTCAGCCTCCTAGCACTGGGATTACAGGCATGCACCCCATGACAGGTTTCAGTGGCTGGTTTGGTATGAGGGACTGGCCTAGCATGTGGTAATGAGGATCTAACCCAGTTCCTTGTGTTTGCCAGGCAGGTGCTAGACTGCCAAGCTATTTTCCTGGTCCTACGCTGTCGTTTTACTCTGTTCAATTCCCTGTTTATCCAGCCTATATTCCACACTTGCCTTATTGCTTACGAGTGCCTTCAGTTTACTTGTCTCCTCTTCCTTTGCTGTGCCTCTCTGATAAAATTCCTAGTGTTAGCGACAGCTGAACCTCTGAAGCTCTGAACTACACCCACCTAGAGGATGCACTACAGGAAGTACACAGGCCTGCCGACCATTCTCCTAGAACATTCATCACCATTTAGCCTAACCTAGCCTCTTGTGCTAATTGCCACTATACTTCACCAGTCCACTAATTCCCCCGTATTTGTAACAATATACCTTCTCATCTTGTCTCAAATCTCTATAGGTCTTGCTATACCTTTGCCCTTCTCTGACAACCTTGTTTATTTCTTCACTAACAAAACAAGTAATCAGAAAAAAATCTCAACTGGCTCCTGCTTCTTCACTAACTCCCCCACGCCCCCACATATGCCTGGTATATTTTTTCCATTGCTATGGAAGAAGTAACTCCAACATTTAGTGGCTTGAAGGACTGTTAATTGCTATTTCACAGTTTCCAGGAGCTAGGAGCCCAGACACAGCTTAGCTGGGTCCTCTCTTTGACTCTAGTTCTCCTAGGACCACTGTGTTGTAGCTGAATGCTAATAAGCATTTATTACTAAAAGACAGGTAGGTTATATCCTGCCCCTCAATGACGAATGTTTGTTAATAATAAGCAGGCTACATGACAAAGCTCACATGCATTTCTATTATCAGAACACCTACTGGGTAAAATTAATATTATAGTATTAGTAAATTATAAAACTTTCTGTAAACTATACTTTTCTTAGTATTGGAATAACATATCTGGGAGAGAGAAAGTGGAATGCATGCTTCAACTAAGACCAAAATAATTTGCAGATGAATCGATGATTTAATCATGAAGAAAACAAAGTATAAAGTACCAGAAAAAAGGAAATACTTTTATTATTGTACAATAAGAAACACTTTCCCTGGTGGGAGATGAAATCCAGATGTTGCATAAAAAAGATTGGCAAATTTAATTAAATAGTGAAATATCTACAAGATGATAAAATAATAAATGAAATAAAGTGATTAGTAATTTAGTAGAATATCATTAACCTAGTAGCACTTTCTTTTTTTTCTAAACTTTAGTTTTACATTTTTAATTTTTGTAAATTATACTCTTTATCGGTGATCCAAAGATATTAAAAATAAGAAAGATAGCATTCCACATTTGTAAATTGAAACATGTTTTCATCAAAGTCTGTAAATGAAAGTACATGCAACATTTTTGCAAAATGAAAAATATTGTAGGGGAAAAGCATACAGATATTTTATTGTCATTGTTCCCTAAACAATATAGTATAGTAACTATTTATATATTATTTACATTACATTAAGTATTTTAATTAACCTAGAGATGACTGAAAGGACCTGGGGAGATAGCTCAGTGGCATAAGTGCCTGCCTGGCAAATGCAAACACCTGAGTTCTATCCCCAAACTGCATACTGTTCAGGCCCCAGAATCTGGAGCACACTGTGCTGGCCCCAAAACTGGGCATGGTGGTGTACACATGTAATTCCAGTGCTGGGGAGGCTGAGACAGGAGGATCACTATGAGTCTGAACTGTGTAGTGAGACCCTGTGACAAATAAATAAATAAATAAATAAGCATATGGGAGGATTATATAGGTTATATGTAAATACTATGCTATTTTATATGAGTCTTGAGCATTCATAGCTTTTAATAACTGCATGGGAACTGGACCTAATCTTACAGATAGAGGAACAGTGGAAGTGATCATTTTAAAAGAATTAAAATAAATAAATAAATTAGTCTATAAGCAACAGCACAAAAAATAGAGTATTGCCAAGTGAGGGCCCATCTACTGTATGTACTCAGGAAGACAAGCAAGAGTGGTTTCTTATGTAAAAAGTATTCTTGGCTCCCAGGATAGGTGTGAGATATTCTGAATAATGTCTTGCTTTTAACTTTGACTTTTGGAGCCTGAGGCAAGGGAATTAAGCTAGTCAGATATGGGTAATAATGCTCAGTGGTCAATCTCACCTCCACATTGTGCAGATCAGCTACGTGGTGTTCTGCTTTGAAGGTGTGAAGTTCCAGGATACAAAGGCAAGCACGTTCAGACCTGCATGCTGTCCTGGGAGCTGAGACCTGAGTCATGACTTCGAGATCTCCTGGCCCTGTTCAGTCAGACGAGGGCTTTTAAAGTGCCAGTGCTTCCCAGTGTTTCTTAAATTCACTAGTCCAGAAAACTCTTCTTTTATTTGCATTTTCTGATGCTTGCCTTTTCTTCAATAGTGACACGAGTTCAGTAAGTAAAATTTGAATGTGATGATTTGTGGAAAATGTGTTATTTTCAGGGAAGGAAAGCAAGTTTAATATCTAATTGTAAACTTTTTTCAGAAACAGTGAGCCAGAGAATGATGTTGGCTTTCATAGAATACATTTGAAGTCCATCTGTAGGACTATAACAATCTCAAAAAAGTATATAGTCTATGGAGGTTTATGGAAGTGCCAGTGTCGGTAGACAATTTTCAGGTGTCTCTCACATTCTTGAATATCTTGTAAGCAGCTCACAGGCTATCTTTCTTCCCCTATTATTTTTTTTTAAGGATGTTTGTACAGTTGACAGCCTTAGAAGCAGAGCTAATGCCTTCCTATAGAGCGAATTGCAGACCTGCTTACCACACTTCATAAAAATACAAACTATGTTCAAAGCCCCTTTCCTGTTAGCGCAATGCAAGGCGTGAATGCACAGATGCCACCAGGCCCTCTGGGGACTGAGGATGTGGTGAGCTGTGCAAACATGCCGAGGCTCTGGCTGCTGCTGTTGCTCTGAGTAATAAATTCTCTTTCAACTTTCGCCCAGGAACCTTGGGTCTGCTCAGCATCCTGGGCAGGGTGTCTGTTTAGCTTGCATACGAAGTAAACTATCAAACTCCTCCCAGTTCTTGAATGAGGTATGTCCACTTTAGTGCAAATATATGATAGGAAAACGATGCAAACAACTTACATGAACTGTCCAACAGAATTTAATATAACCACATATAAAAAAGATGGCTAACTCCCCTCCAAAAAGATAAAAAAGATCAATTTAATGTTATTTAAAATAGTGATGCTCTAAACTATTATTTTAACATGTAACCAATATAAAAATTGAAGTTTTTTTTCTTTAGTGCAAAGTCTTAAAACTCAAGCGTTTTTTACACATACGGCCTATCTCAATTCAGACTAGCCACATTTCAAGAGCTCAAGAGCTGGATATGGTCAGCCAGTGGTTTTTATTTTGAATAGTGTAGCTCTCATCTATAAAATATGGTAAAATGAAAATTCTTAATCCTCAAACAGATTTTCCTTTAAAAAATTAAATCCAGAGTATCATTGATATTTCTTATTGGCCTTGTTGCTCCTCAGATTCTGAGCTGTGTCCTGCATGTTCCAGAATTTATTTCTAACAGACTGGTTAGGAAATCCTTCGTGCATTATTTAATCCTTCCATGCCCTTTAAAGTACATTCACAATTGTGGGTTAGTCTGCAGCTGCCTGTAATAAGATAGGAATGTAGGATAAGAGTCATTAAAGACAAATCTGACAGCAATCCATCAAGCCCTGCCTTGTCTTTGTGTTTCCAGAGCCTGCAATTTATTATGCCTTAAATTTCCTTTCCAGTTCTCCCACTGGAGAAGGTTATCTACTCTGCTAGAAGAGGGGGCAAAGATCACCACCTCAGCTCATGCTGTGTTAGCATTTGAATAGCAGATTGGACACTCACCCAGTTTAGACGAAGAAAATAAATGAGCAACTCCAGCCCTGGCAAGCTTTGCCTCGGTTTGCTCAGGGTGGCCACAAGACCGTATGAGGTATGACCCTGAGGCCCTGGCAAGGGGAGAAAGTAAGCGAGACCTCGGGTGCAATGAGGTGCTGATAAATAAGGCAAGAAAAAAAAAAAAAAAAGAACTAGGAATTTGGATTGTGTTCCCTGACTTCCCTCCGCTCTTCTCACACCATCTCCTCATGAATATTAAATTTTGTTACCTGAAATTTGTAAAGGTTTGACTTTAATTTTCAAAGTCAAGTGAATTTGACAAATATCACTTAGTAAAAGCTGTTAATAAGTGTTCAAGTCTAAATTTTGAACATCATACCTAAATTTTTCTTCTAAGAAGAATTAAAAGTTCATGTTATGACTCTTAACGTGGTAGTCCATAGTAAAGCAATGACTTTCTAGGTTTATGGTGCCACTGGTATGGTGACAGAGGAGGTTTTCCAGTGGGTTTCTCCACCTTTGTTCTGTTGATCACAAAATGATCTTGTGTGAAGGCCAGAAGAGAGGGAAAGAGCCACTTTCCTTTGGTCCAGCAGACCAAGGGAAAATTCATTCACTCAATTTCTCTTCTTGTATACTATAGCGAAAATTTTAAAAATGTGGGCAGATGGATATTTCTGCTTGATTTAAACCATGTACTTTGCAAGCTTTTGGTTAATTCATGGTATTAGTAAGTGACATTTATTAAAATTGAGGTTTGGGAATATTATTTTGGCTTGTGCCAATATAGAAAAGAAATTCCAGAGCTGAATTTAAGTTCCTTATGTAAACAGACCCTCAGTCAGCATCCAGGGCACTGAGGAAGGGAGAGAATACCCCCTTTTGTATTGAAGCTTGGGTTTAGGAAGAATCTCTTACCTCCTGGGGGCCTCCTAGAAGACAAAGGGGCAGAAGGTGCTCATGTGAATGAACACCGCTTATTCAGCTGCTTTAGTTCTGTTTCCCATCTCTCTGAATCCTGATCACTTTTATGTGATATTTCTTTTAAAATCTCATGATTCTTCTTGGGAGACCAAAAGCACAGTGAGGTCAGCATGCTTTCTTTCCCCTGCCCCTGAGGGGTACGCTGCTCTCTTGACATGCAGGGGCCCATCCTTGCAGTAACATCCATTTCCCAGGCTACTGGTCAGGATTAATAGCCAGAAGGGCCACAGGCTTCAAAGGCCCGGATGATCTCCCACAGCAGGTCAGACCCTGGAAGTGTCTGTGTTATGAACAGACACCTGGACAAACACAAAGGACGGAGCATGGACTTCTATTCCTGCTATTCACTTCCCTGAGCAAAATTTGCCAGAACTACCTTCTCAGGCCTCACATTATAAAGAAGCTTTTGTATTACTTGGAGTTGGGGAAGATAGTGGGTGTCAGAGAGGAAACTGCTCTGAGCTCAGCCTTCCATCTGCCAGTCAGAACATCTGGAGCTTGCCATGTCCAGCAGCAGTTGGCGCTACTGTGAACCTATAATCCCTATAACCAATGACAGCCACCTCCTGTCACTGACCCTCACAGCCAAGTGCTCCTCTATGGCTCTTTCCCACAACATGCACGGACATGTAGCTATTCGGCCTTCTACTCTGTGCCTGATTCTGTGGGAGCATAACAAGCACTTGGTGAAGGAATAAAGGAGTTGCTGATTGAGCCCCTAAGACAACTCTAGAACAAAGCTAGATTTTTAGAAGCTGAACCATTTATCTCGGTTTGGATGCCTTCCATAAGCACACTCGGAAATGTGGCTTTGAGTGAAAAGTGTTTATTGGGAAGTAATGCCAGGCAACACCAGTAAGAGAATGAGGAAGTGGGACAGGCCAGGGACTATGGCCAGTAGAAAACATTTATTCAGCAAAGTCTACTACAGGCAACTGGGACATGAGCTTGCTGGGCAGCTCTAGGGACATCTGAAAGGTGAGTGTGCTGGGTCTCAGGTACTTACCCACAGTTTTCATTAGTCATTGATGAAGGACTATTCTAGGTGCATTATCAATACAATCTGTTTTGTGCCCAGGCAGAGTGTATACTGTAGGGTGTATATGGGTAACTGGAAGTCAGGCTGTGAGATGCACACATTTTAGAAGTTATTTGTAGTGTCTATAGCATCATTCCACCCATTCCAGCTTCTATTCACTCAATTTCCCTTGCTAAGGTCACATGGAGGTCCCTGATTCCTTTAGCTCTAGAGATGATAATAATTCCAGAGACTTTAGCTTACTAGAATGAGTAATCTTCACTTTCTTGTTGCTATCATGTTAGCTGTGTGGTTATTAGGAATGCATGCTTCAGCAAATCACACATTAGTCTTCCAGTGCACTCTGCTTGTCTTTAATTCTGTTGGCCTTTGCTTAGTTACTTTTTACTCATTGCTGGGACAAATACCTGACACCCAAAATGTAGGAAGGAAAGGTTTATTTAGCTCACAGTTACTGGAGGTTTCAGTCCATATTCAGCTGGCCCAAGGATGAGTGGAACAGGGAAGAGAGCATCCAGTTCATGGCGGCAGAACAGCAACAATCCTGACAGAAGTAGCCAACCAAACAGGGCAGAGAGCAACAGTATACGTCTGTCTCTCTGTCTCTTTTTATATTACGTTCAGGCTCTCCACCTGAGCCTATCTGCCTTAGGCTGCACCCATAATTCCCAGCAGTACTAAAACATGTAATCTGAGGGATCATGAATGAAGTCTCAAACTCTAGAAGTCCCCACCCCATGATTGCATGGGGGTTTGGGGTACTGCTAGGTATAAACCATAACATTCCACCCCTGGACCTCCAAAGTCTCATGCATATCACTTTGTACAAAAGACATGTTCGTCCATCTTGTAGAGTTGCCAAAGTCCCAACAGTTTCAGCATTGCTGAAAAGTCCAAATCCTAAGTCTCTTCCAAGGTCCAAGGCAAACTCTTAACTGTGAGCCCCTGTACAATAGAAAAGTTAAACATATCCAACATTCAAAGGCACAAGATAAACATTACAATTCCAAAAATTGCAAACAACAGGATAATACAAAACATCGGGACTAACATAAGTCCAAAATCCAGCAGGGTAAACATTAAATGCAATAGTTCTAGCTGGAGCATCCGAAGCAGTCTGCACTGAGTTGTGAGCTCCATGCATTCTGCTTCTATGACACTCTTGGTGATAATTCTCACGGCTTTTCTCTTAGGCCAGCTTTGCTCCCTCTTTGCATGATCCATATTTCTGGCTTTTCCAGCTCTTTGCAAGTAGACGACCTCTCCAAATATTTGCTATCTCTGCTCATAAGCCATTCTTAATACCTACCCTTCAAGCCAGTCTTCTGGTCTAAGTTCTGACCAGAATCTCCCAAACAGAACAGCAGAAGCTGTTCTAGAGCTTTCCTTGTAGCCGACATCGCTGAACCTTTCCTATCTCTTCCCATAAGCCATTCCAAAAAGCTTGTAATCCACATGGTCAGGTTAGTCACAGCAACGACCCTACTCCTGGTACCAAATTCTGTCTTAGTTACTTTTTACCTGTTGGTGGGACAAATGTCCAACACCCCAAATGAAGGAAGGAAAGGTGTATTTGGCTCACAGTTACTGGAGGTTTCAGTCCATATTCAGCTGGCCCAAGGATGAGTGGAACAGGGCAGAGTGCATCCAGTTCATGGCAGTGGAATAGCAATAATCGTGACAGAGGCACCCAAACAAACAGGGTAGCGAGAAACAGCATAGGTCTGTCTCTCTGTCTCTCTTTATATTATATTCAGGCCCTTCACCTCAGCCTATCGGCATTAGGCTACACCCATAATTCCCAGCAGTACTCAGACCCATAATCCCATTAGAACTGAAACACATAATCCAAGTAATCATGAATCAAGTCTCAAACTCTAGAAGTCCCCACCCCATGATTGTATGAGGCTTTGAGGGACAACTAGACATAAACCATAACAGCCTTCTTTACAAACTTCACTATCTATACCTTAGTATCTATAACGTAGAGGAAACAAAGGCTAAGGTTTATCTTTAAAGTTGAAAAGGTTAGTAAGTTTCAAGCACAGTGGAGTGATAATTCAGAGGAGTTGCATGGTACTATCCTATGACTCCTTAAAAAACCCTAGGCCTGGAAGGGACCTTAAGTATCACTTCACTCAATGAGATCATTTTGCATATGATAAGACAAAAAGCTGGAGATATGAAATGCTTTACTCAAAAGCACGCAGGTGGCAAGAGTCAAGATGTGATGAAGGTCTCCCCAACTCAGAGCTGAGCCTGCACTAACAATTCCCTAGAGCCCAGGAGAATGACCTTGGGAAGGAATTGGGACAAAGTTCAAAATGAGAACAAAGGATTTAAGTAGTAGAGAGGGGAAAAGTCTAAGAAAACAGAAGTTGGGGGAGCTATAAGCATCAAACACTTAATGTGTCAAATATGCTCTGAGTCTTATAGACTTTGTTATGACAAAATCCCTGGAAGGCAAGTGTCACAGTTTATCAAGTTGATTAAGTGTGAATTTTTAAAAAAGTAAGTTTTAGCCAAAACAAAATATGTACAACCACAATTCCAGCACTTTGAGAGGTTGAGGTTGGAGGATTGAATGTTCAAATCCCGCCTGGTCAATTTAGCAAGATTCTGTCTCAAATAAAAAATGAAAAAGGTGTGGGGACATACTTTGATGTGAAGACTGGATTCAAAGCTCAAAACTGAGTAGTACAAAAAAATAATTTCTTTGATTCTTTTCACAATTAACATCATGTTTTCTGTAGCTGTATCCCCACCTAATCACAGAAAATAAAATCAAATAAAAGCTTCAACTGGTCCATCTAAAGTATCTGAGTTGCCTGGAGACTGACCTGTAAGGCCAACAGCTTTACTCTGTGACTGGTCAGTGACAAGTTGCTTACTTTTCTCATGTACCTGAACAAACCCTATGACTGGTCCCCAGTGCATCAAGGCAACCCCCTTGGTCAACATCCTCTGCTTCCTTTCTAGTTACAACATGGAGAATTTTTGCAAGTCATAATATAAATTTTGAGATAAATGACACGTTCAATGCTTGCCATTCTGTGACAATGCTAAGAGGATCCATCTCTCAGGTTGGACCAGCAAGAGAGCCAGCTTTCTGCAAGAACCCACAGGAGAACCAGGGCCTTGGGGATGGAGTAAAAGGCAGAACAAGGAGGTATGGGGAGGCTATCCAAAATGGAAGCGACTTTTGGGAAAGGCAAACATAGTCTGGGTTCTATGGGTATATGGAAGCTGTTAAGGCACCCAGCCGTGGACCCCCTTCCCCCACACCACTTCCGATGTTCCCAGATGTGCCAACCACAAATGGGCTTCAACCTTGACTGTGTCTGGCTGCTTACACATATAGCTTTGTTTCAGCTTGTTTCAAGGCCTCTATACTCTGTGCCTAAAACACCTTCGCCCAGCAAAGGACACTTGATTATGCCCCTTCCCGATTTCTGCCCACCCAGAACACCCTGGCCCAGAGAAGGACGCTTCATGACTCTCTTTCTCCATTCCTGCAGGCTCTATAAAGTCCCTGCCTCCCCAGCCATCGCTGCTGTTCAGGTCTGCTGGGCAGCCCGACACATGCTAGTTGCTGCTGATAAACCTCTTCTTTCATGCCAGCTAACATGAGTGTGGTCTTGTGTGTGTTCCAGGGTGCCTTTTCCCAATAGTTTTGTTGTCAGGACCCTTGTCAGAGCCCAGGGAGCTTTAGAAGGGAGATGGAATTGTGACTGGATTCTAAAGGCCGAAGCAGGACAGTTTCTCAGTGGAGAGACCACAGGCTGTGGACAAGACAGAGCAAATATTGAGGTTGGCGCTGAGCATCTTTCAGGACCTAAAGCTGGCCTTTTTGGTCCTCTCTGTGATCACAGAATCATGGGGGGCCCAGAGCTTTGTCTCTTGACCCTCATTGGAAGCTCAATGTGCTTGTCACAGATGGCTAAGCCCGTCAGTGTCCCAAGGGCTAAGGGTACATTTCAGGCTCCTCCGCAGGGCCCTCTCTGAGCTGTGATTTCCTTTGATTCTGTTGTTCTTGTTCCATCCGAGTGCGACCTCTGTTCCCATTCTGAAGGCCACTGTTAAGTTCTATTCACTCTCAATGGCTCATTTAGTTCAGTGGGAGTTTGGGGTTTTGGAAGGTTTTCTCTTTTAAGTTTTTTTTTTTTCTTCTCCTTTTTTTAAAGGGTCATAAAGAGCTTTAAGATGCCACGCATGAAAAGCTCTGGATAAATGCAGCTTGTACTGGATTGTAAAATACTGTATTGTTCTGACCTTAATTCCTTGTGTGAGACTGGAATTGGCAATTTCCTCCTCAGAGGCAGAGGCTGAATACCAACAGGCTAAGGCTGCAGGCAAGGAGGAGCACGGCCGGAGCCCTGGGGCCTGGGAATGCCCGGGCAATATTTATGGGTTACAATGAGAAATTCTCCTTTGGGTCCAGAATGATTTTCTTGTTTACATATGATAAAATAATATTTTTATAGAGACACGCATCTCGGCTCTATGAAACGGCATTGGAGCACTAGGTAGCTACTGTCTGAGATCATATACAGTCATATATTGTACATAGGATTGCTCCTCTGCACTCCAGCTTTGGAACTGACCACATGTTGTTTGTGACTCTCTTCACTGGAGCAGAGACTTCTCCTATGTTGGAGGCCATTTTGACCTTGACATTCCCTTTCTCTTTTGTTGACATCAGTTCAAGGTATTGGCTATCCAATATGTTTACCATCTTTCTGTTTGAGAAGAACACATCGCCTTGCTTTTAAGCTACTGCATTTCATAGAATTTGCCTACTTCTGATCCTATGCATTTCTCCATTGTGTTTTCTACCGTAATCATAGTGATGAACACATTCTAAACATCACTTTTTTGCTTGAATTTGATGTTCAGATTAGATTGGAAATTCATGGAGGGCTGTGTCATTTCCCTAGTCTGTATCTGCTTTCATATATATCCAGCATTAATAATACTCTTCTTTATATATTCCATTGGTTGGCTATTGACTCTTTAAGTCCTAGGTGCCTCATACCATACTTTGCTGTGGGACCCCAGGATCATCAGAAGTGTTGCTTGTGGTCACAAATGGATTGTGACATCTTTCCATCTCCTTGATAGATACCTCCTTTGCTTCAGTTTCTGGGGTGAGTGGGTGAGAAACCTGCTTTGGAGTACTTTGGGAGGTTCAGTAGACTTTTAGTATTCACTGAGAGAAGAGAAGAACTGCCTTGTGGGATAGATCTCACCAATTTCTTCTGCAGAAGATTCTCATCTCTGCATGAGGCTTTTTGCTAGCAGTCACCTTAAGCGACTTTAATACTGGAATGCTGAAGTGTTTCTTCTAAATGAACATCAAGTTTTATCCAAGAATCCTCACTTCAGTTTCTCATAATTCTTATTTTCACAGCATCACTGCCCAGAAAGGTTCCGTTTGTCTTTTCTGGATCCAGTTTAAAAAATGTTCATCAGAGAATGCAGCCACCAGGGAAAGCTGGGGTTAAAGACATTCTCGATATTTTACAACTTCCCAGAAAGTATGCTGTTAGGCTGAGCCTTCTTCCGCAGAGTTAGCACCAAGGGAAACCAAAAGTAAGGTCTGAGCCCCTAATAAGCATTGCCAAAAGTGCCCCTCACCGTCTGGGCATGAAAATGTAAACACATCTGCCAGACAGAGAGCTTGGCAGCTCTAAAGCCCCCGGCCCCCATCAGGAGCCGCTCCACGTGGGTGTCTGTGCATCTCGGGCTGGGTCTGCCACTCAGTCCAGCTTCCAGCAGCATCTACTCAATTAGCTTTCTGACCATGCCTTCTTCCTGCATATGAAAATAGTAAGTTTTTAAGAATGTAATTTCAGATTGGCAGAGTTTTCATGTCAAGGAAAAACTGAATTGGTACTCAGGTTGTTGCTGTTGATGTTCTAATGGCAATGTCCACTTTCTCTGAAGGAGCCCTACTCTGAATCTTGCTCCCAGGCTCCCCTCTCTTGTGTGGCCTTTTGTGCTGCTCCTTTGGTCTTTCTGCTTCTCAGATGTGTACACATTTTAAAAAACACTCTTTCTTGAATTTGTTCCCTCATTTCCCTAGCTTTTGTGCTTGGGGACTCTCCAGCTCCCTTCCTTTTTTCTTGTTCATGTTCCCTACTCCATCCCTTGTAGACATGCCAATTTATTCAGTTCTAGCCTCCCCCTTCCTCCCTTTACTCGTTTTCATTCCTCACACTCTCCCTAACTGACAAACATTTCCTCATTGTGTGTGTGTGTGTTTATGGGTATGTGAGTATGTGAATGTGAGAGTGAGAGAGGATAGAGAGAACAAGAGCGTGAGAGCAAGAGGGAGAGGTAGCACAAGAGAGAGAGAGAGAGAGAGAGAGAGAGAGAGAGAGAGAGATTGAGAACGAGAGTCTAGGAGAAACAATCTGTTTTGGTCTCCATATCCTTAACTAGGTGGGTAGATGTGTATTTGTTGTCTGATGGCTATTGAGATCTGCTAGAGCCATTAAAAACAAACATGATTGCATTAGTTTGTTCTTTATTGTTCTAATTAAATACACAAGACAAGCTTCACAAAGAAAATAGTTTATTTTACTTCACACTTATATTCAAAGGTCAAGAGACAAGACACAGCCTCTGGTGGTGGTATTTTTACTGGCAGGGACCAGAGATCACATGGGTGTGTGTGTGTGTGTGTGTGTGTGTGTGTGTGTGTGTGTGTGTCTTCCAGCCTCTCTGTCTTTTCTACAACCATTAGCATTCAATAAAAGTGCACAATCCTTACGACTATATCTGATCTTAATCACTTTTCAAAAGCCTCAGCTTTACTTATCATATATCATAGTGAGATGGAATTTCTACCCTCAGCACATCATAATGAGTGTTACATTTCAATATGTGAACCCTTGAGAGAAATATTAAACTACATCAACCACAGCAGACCTGTATTCTCATTTACTGGTAAATACTTCAAAGAAGGTTAGTCAGTTAGCTTAACTATATTGGAGGATAATTTTGCACTTTGTGTGAGAACTTTACATATTCACATCTTTTGAAATAGTAGTTTTATGGTTAAGAATTTATTTCCAGAAAAAAATTGTGTATGAATGTTTCATTTACCATAAATGCCCATTTCAGTGTTAAAAGAATAGAAATAAAAAAACTTCCCCAAAGTACAACTATTGGAAACATATTTCATAAATTTGAGTATAGTCAAAGGTCAGAATATTATGGAATAATAAAATAATGTTTATAGGCTATTTTAATGATTTAGGAGAAATATAGATAATATGAATGAGAAAATAGATGACAAGAAAGTTTTTATGACAGTTGCCTTTTTTATTTTATTCTATTTTTTCTGTATTTAGGGCAGGGTCTGCAGGGTGTTGAGGGTCTCACTACATAGATTGGACTCATAGCGTTTCCCCTGTTTACAGCCTTCCAAGTGCTGAGATTATAGGCCAGTGCCACCACACCCAGTCTCCATTAATGTCTCAGCATGCCCTGAGGGCAGGGCTGGCACAGTATGATGAGGATTGAACCCTGGCCATTGTGCTCTGCCTAAGCACGTGCTTTAGTCTGCTGAGTTATCAGGCCAGTCCTGGAGTTGTCCTTTTAAATCGTCAAGAAAAGATAGAATATCTAATAAGCGTTGTTAAGATAATTTTTATTTTATATACACAAACATACACAGAGGTTTGATTTTTATACAAATCACTATAAAATATATTTAAAATGGACAAATGTTAAAATATTGAATTTTATCAAAATTTCTGCACGGGGAGAACAATGCCAGGGAGAGGAGTATAGGTCTGTACTCCCTCCCTTCACTGCCACAGGACAGCGGAACCAGTAAGAGGAGACTCTGAGGATCAAACACCTCCTGTGAAAGCCTCAAAATCAGTGATGAGGCTATCTAGCATTAGAACTATAAAAGTATCCACACAGAAAACAAAATAAAACAGAAAATGACAAGATAACAAAGCAAAATATAATTCCAAACACCCAGGTTGCCCCAGGATAAGAGAGGAAGTCAGAAGTCAACATAAAGAACTCTCTGCAATGATAGCAGGGGAAGTTAAAAAACAAGTAAAAGAGGCCACAGGGAGAACAAAAGCTCTAAAGTGCAAAATGAAATGATTATAAAAATAAAAGATATCAAAACAGACACAGATAAACAAATAGAGCTCAGGAAAACCACAAATGCCAAACATAAGCAATAAATGGAATCAATAAAACAGATTCAAACAGAAATGTAGGATATTAGGGTTGGGGAGATAGCTTAGTGGAATAAGTGTTTGCCTAGTGAGAACAAGGTCTTGAGTTGGATTCCTGGTACCACCAAAGGAGGGGGGAGAAGAAATGCAGGAGATTAGAAACTCCTTTGAAATTACACACAGTTGATTGAGTGAAAGCTATGATAGAATATCAGATCTAGATGACAAGAATGTGACTAGTGATCAGGAAAGGAAAGATATCTTAAAAATCTCAAGAGATCATGAAAAAGAAAAAAATCAATCCAGGAGAAAGGAGCAAAGAGGAACAACATAAGATTGACTGGATTCGGTGAGAAAGCTGAAGATATCACAAAATTTGTTAAGAATCTCTTTGTAGAAATAATGGCAGAAAGCTTCTGAAACATGGGTAAAAAATTTAACATATAAATAAATGAAGCACATAGCACTCCAAATAGCCATAACAAAAACAAATCTACATAAAGACATATAATAACCTAGATTCCAGAAATTCAGCACAACAAAATATTAAAAGCAGCTAGAGAAAGGATATACTAGAAAGCAAAAACAAAGACCACAAACATACTAAGACTGGTAGAAAGAAGCTATCAGAAAAGGCAAGCAAATAAACAGAGGAAAAAGAGAGGGAACAAACAAGGAAACAACATGAAAAATAAAAGACAAAACATATGAGTTATAACCATCAACATAAATGGTCTCAACTCACCAATCAAAAGAAATAGATTGGCAGAATGGATCAAGAAGCAAGACCTGGGTTGGTCTACTAGCTCAGAGGACTAAAGGGCTTGCTTAGGGAGAATGTAGTAGGAGTGCTGAGATGGCAACTGAGACTGGGAGACGTGGCACGCACCTGAAATCCCAGCACTTTGGGAAGTTAAAAGCAGGAGAATCACTATGAGTCCCATCTACATAGTGTGACCCTGTAGAACCTGTCCTAAATACAGAAAAAGAACAAGAAAAGGAAGAAGATGATGAAGGAGGAGGAGGAGGAGGAGGAGGAGAAGGAGGAGGAGGAGGAGGAGGAGCAAGAACTACCAATATGCTACATTGAGAAAACATATTTAACCCCAGAAGAGGTTCATAGACTAAAAGTTAAGGGATGAAAAACAATTCTTCATTCCACAGGAACCCAGAAAAAAGCAGGGGTGGCTGTTTTATTTGAAGACAATGCAAACTTTATGCCAAAACTGATCAAGAAATAAAGAAGGTTACTATGTACTTACAAAGGGAAAACTTTAAGAAAAAGAGACAATAATCATAAATATTTATAAACCAAACACAAGGTCACTTAATTACAGAAGCAAATATTAATGAACATGAAAAAAAACAAACACAATGTTGTAATGGGGGCCTTAATACTCCATTCTCACAAATGGGTAGATCAACTAGACAAAAATCAACAAAGAATTTTTTGATGTATGTGTTACTGGGGATTGAACTTGGGACTTGGTGCTTGCCAGGCAAGTGCTTCTGCTGCTGAGTTATGTCCCCAACCCCAACAAAGAAATATTAGAATTAAAACAAGCCTATGAAAAAATGGACTTGGTAGATATCTATGCAGTGTTTCACACCAAAACATGAAAAGCCCTATTCCTCTTAACTGCACAATGAACATTCTCTAAAAAAGATCATACATTAGCTGATAAAACATGTTTAAGTAAATGTAGAGGAATTTAAATCATCTCATGTATACTATCTGAACACATGGCAATGAAACAACAAAGTAAAGCACAAAATTATATTAATATATGGAAATTAAACAATGCTCTTCTCAACAACTAATGGCTCACATAGGAAATTAAACATGAAAATAAACATTATGTTCAGTTAAATGATGATGCTGATATAACACACTGAAAGATGAGAGTCAGTGAAAGCAATTCTATTAGGAAATGAATAGTGATGAATTCAGACATGAGGAATATAGTATGAGGTCAAATAAATAACCTAAAGTTGAACCTCAAACTTCTAGGAAAGAACAGATTGAAGTTCACACAAGGAAGGAACTTATAAAGATAAGGCTGAAAATAATGCAACAGAAATTAAGAAACAATACAAAGAACCAATCTCATCAAAGAGAAAAGACAAACCATAGATCCAAGCAATTAGGAATGAAAAAGGGGATAGATATCACAACAGATCCCACAGTAATCTAGGAGATTGTTAGTGTTTACTATGTAAACCTATATCCCAATAAGACAGAAAACAGAAAAAATGGAGAGAATCCTAGACACAAAATGCCAAAACGAAATCAAGAAGATACAGAAATTCTAAATAAACTGATGCCCACCAATGAATTGAAAATGTAATAAAAAGTTTATGGAGCCGGGCGTGGTGGCTCACGCCTGTAATCCCAGCACTCGAGAGGCTGAGGCAGGAGGATCGATGCGAGTTCGAGACCAGCCTGGGCTACAAAAGTGAGCTCAAGGCCAGCCTGAACTGCATAGCAAGACCTTGTCTCAAAAAGACAAAAAAAAAAAAAAAAAAAAAAAAAAGTTTATGAACCAAGAAATGTGCAGGCCTTGATGGATTAACTGTTGAATTATACAAAAGATTTAGAGAAAAGTGAATATCAATAATGCTGAAACTCTTTAAAAAAACTGAAAAAAGTTTTCAATTAGCAATAATTGTGCCTTGGATAAACCTTATTGGCTATGATACTGCCACTATGCAAAGCTCTTTAAAGAAATTAAAAGGGAAGTTTTTTCCTAAGTCATTCCTGGAAGCAAGTATTACCCTGATTCCCAAACCAGAGAAAAATCCAATTCAGAAATAAAACTACAAGTCTGTCTCCCTAATGCATACTGGTGCAAAAATCTTTAATATGCTACCGACAAAAAGAATGTAGCAAATTATCAAGAACATTATACATCATCACCAAGTAGCATTCATCCCAATGATTCAGGGGATGGTTCAACATACTCAGGTCAATAAATGCAATATACCATATTAACAGAATCAAGGATAAAAATCACATGATCATCTCAATAGATGAGAAAAAGTATTTCACAAAGTCCAACATCTATTCATGATTAAAAAAAAAAAAAAACTACAGAAAATTGGGAGAGATGGGCTTTACTTCAATCTTATATAAGCCATCTACAACAAACCAAGAACTAACATCGTATTAAATAATTAAAAACTGAAAGCTTTCATTCAAAAATCAGGAACCAAATAAGGTTGTCTGTTATCACCACTCCAATCTAACACAGTTCTGGAAATGTAGGCAGAGCAATTAGACAAGGGAAAAAAAAAAATAAAGGGAATGAAGATAGGAAAGGAAGAACTTAAGTTATCATTATTTGTGATGACATGATATTCTACATAAATAACTCTAAAAACTCCACCAAAACCTTGTAGATTTAATATTCAAATTCAGTAGTGTAGCAGGATACAAAGTGAACACTCACAAGTCAATAGCATTCCTGTACATAAGCAACAAACTCACAGAAAGAAATTAAGGAAAGTATACCCTTCATGGTAGCATCTAAAAAATGAAATACTTAGGAATCAATCTACCAAGGATGTAAAAACCTGTATAGTGAAAATTACAGTACTGTATAAAAGTAGACTGAAGAAGATATCAGAAAATGAAAAATATCATTTGTTCTCAGATAAGAAGAATCAACATACTAAAAATGGTCATACTCCCAAAAGTGTTATACAGATTTACAAGCTCAATCAAAATATCATTATGAGTCTAGAGAAAATATTTATAAAATTCATTTGGAATCAATAAAGAACTAGAATAGCAAAGACAAATCTGAGCAGCAAAGGCAAGTCAAAGGGCATCACAATCCTAGATCTGAAATTATACTATAAAGCTACTGTGATAAGTAGGCATGCTATTGGCAAAACGAACAAACAAAAAGAAAAGAGACTGAAGATCAATGGAACTGATGTGGAAACAACTACAATCACACTCAGCCACTTTATATTTAACAAAGGAGCCAAATATGTTCCCTGGAAGAAAGGTAGGCTCTTTAATTAATGCTGCCACAAAATTGGCTTTCCACATGCCAATGACTAAAACTAGACTCGTGTATCATTATACACTGAATTAAAGTCAAAATGGATCTAAGATCTAAATATTAAAACAGAAACACTAAATCTACTAGATGAGAAAGTAGGTAGACTTTCTTTGGACATAGATGTAGGTACAGTTTAACCCAGACTACAAGGGAAATAGAACAATGAATGAAGAAATGGGATCTCATCTTATTAAAAAGCTTTTGTGCAACAAAAGAAATCATCAACAGAGTGAAAAGGCAACCCACAGAGTGGGACAATTCTAATCTGTCATTCCCTCAGACAAAGAGATACAACTTACAAAGAATCAAAAGAAAGTTGATGCTCTAAATTCAAAGACCCAATCCAAAAATGAACACATAATATAGATATGCACTTCTCAGATGAAGAAACATAAATCGCAAATAAATATGTGCAAAACTGTTCAAATCATTCATCATTTGAGAGATGCAAATTAAAACAGCCCTGATATTCCATCTCACTCCAGAAAGAATGGTTATCATCAGAAACTTAACCAATAATGAATGCTGACAAGGCTGTGAGGGAAAAGGAGCCTTTCTCCTCTGTTGGTGGGAATGTAGATTGGTGAAACAACTGTGGAAATCAGTGTGGAGAATCGCTAAAAACTAGGATTAGAGATCCAAATTGACCTAGTTAGTCCTCTTACAGATATCTTCCAAGAAGAATTGAAGACATCACACTAAAGCAATATATGTGCGCCTATGTTTATAGAAGCACCATTTGTCATAGATAAATCTTGGGAGCAACCCAAATGCCCATTGACCGAGAAATGGATAACATAGATGTGATATTTTTACACAATGGAGTACTACTCAGTCACAAAGCAGGATAATCTTGAGATTTTTTTTACAGGTAAATAAGTGGAAACTAGAGTCGACATTCATAATTGAAACAAAGTAGCTTCATATGTGTAAGCATTATATTGTTTCACTAATGTGAGAAACTGAATGAGTAAATAAGATCAGAATGTACAATAGATATTGTGAATTGGGAAGAAATTGTTCAAAAGAAAAAAACAAATTATTATGGGGGAAAAGGTAAAGGAAGGAAAGAAAAAATATGTGCACACAAGATGGTTGAAAGAATTATATAGCTAGTTTCTCCTAGTTCATTGAAAAGAATGTTTTCATCACAATATCAACTATAATGAGTGTCCTATGTACCTGTTTTGAATCTTGGTTTCACCATTACACTTGCCTTTTTTTCTTTTTTAAATAAAAATAATACAAATAATCAAATTAAAGTGGACAAACAATTTCAGGAGATGTTTCTACAACATAACATAAACACATGTAAAGATGGTCTTCCATCACTAATCACCAGAAAAATGCAAATCAAAATCACACTCACATAAGACTATATACCTATTCGCATATCTAAAACCTATAACGTTGACTTTAAGCAAGATTTGGTGGTAGTTTAGAACTATCATGTGCTGCATATAGGGATGTAAAATGCTAAAATCACCTTTAGAAAATAAATAATCTACCATTTGACTCAGCTATTCTAATCCTAAATATTTACCCAAAGAAAATAAAAACATATCCATACATGAACTTGTGCATGAATGTTCACAACATTTTTGTTTATAACACCCTCAAGCAGGAAAGAACCCTGATTTTGTCCCAGTATCTGGTGCAGAATTCCTAAAAACCTTTGTAATTCCTGAACTATACGAGTGCCTTTTGTTATCTTTAAGAAGTCCTGTAGATCTAACATGAAGTTTAAGATAATAAAATGATTCATACTACAGTCTCTAGACTCCTTCAAAATGGGCTTGGTTACTAGAAAAACTAAAAGCATGATTAAAGGATTAGAACTTTCAACTCAAATCTCTCTCCACCTGTGGAGAGAAATGGAACTAGAAATGACCTATACCATCAGTGATCAATGATTTAATCAAGCATATGCAAAGGTAGCTTTGTCGACCTAACTGGTTTGAAGATGCTTGGAAAACTAGTGAAGCACACTTCTGAGCAAGTCTGCATGGAGCAATCATGGAGGCATGACCTGACTCTATCTGTTCCTTGCCTCTCTTCTCTTTGGCTTTTCCCTGTGCTCTTCTTAGCTGTCATGGAAAGACCTTGTTTGTAGCTAGCGCTCAAAAGAGGGCCAGTTTGTAGGTCTGAGTCCTTAATCTTTGGAGACTGTGCTAATTCTAGGTAGTACCAATCAAAATTAAATTGCAATATGAGACAACAGTGGGTTTCAAAGTGTTGGATAATTGATTGTTGGTATGGGAAACAGATACTACAAAGCCAGGGTACAAGTAAAGAAGACATAATCTTTTTTCACAGCATCATAAATAGTCATGGATGACAGACCTATAATAAAAGACAGATTATAAAGAGAAAAACACAACAAATATATTCACTGTAGTTGTACGTGTTGCTAGAGGCTGCAGAGTAGAGATCCACAGACCTAAGGTGAATGATTTAGCTTTTTTTTTTTTTAAATAGGAGAAAGAACACACAAAATTCATTGAGTGACTAAGAAATGAGATTATGAACTTCAAACTATCCATTTTTATGCTTGAGTTATGAAGCATGGCTAGGCATGGAGAAATATAACTGAACCAAAAGGTCCACTTTAGTAGTGACACACTGATGAGGAAAATCTAGCAAAGGCTTGCTGCTCATTTCTTCTTGGTGCTTCAGATATAATATTTCTTCCTTTGGTGTATGAGATAGGAATTCTCTAGAATGAGAGTATAATCTCTTTATGGCCGACTTTTACATGCACAGATAGAGGAAAGTTAGAGGAATAGTATCAAATGTTATGGCTGGCTTTGGGGAAAGGAGGATCTGTTTTTTATAACTTGCCCTAGCTCCTATGGTTTATCTCAGGGGAGTATCAGGGATGAGATCCGGGAAGGCAGGAGAATGTCAGGAATCTTTTCTTCTGAGGCTGCTTTTGAGCTCCTCCCTTTTAGATACTGCTTTGATGGCCTCCCCATAACACCAAGTCTAGGAACAGATGAATATATAAGTGAGTTGTGTACAGCAATCCACCAGAACACTAGATAGCAGTGAAAACAAACTATTCACATAGCCTACAGGTACTCAGATCTCCAAAATATCAACACTGAATGAAAAAAGACAAAAAGTCATACTACATAAGCATATATATGTATGAGAGAGAGAGAGGGAGAGGGAGAGAGAGAGAGAGAGAGAGAGAGAGAGAGAGAGAGAGAGAGAGAGAGAGAATTATAGGATATCCAATTTAATCTATAGTGGCAGGAGACAGACCAGTGTTTGGGAATAGAGGACAGAAGAAGAAATTACACAGATGTTTAAGAGATTTTGTTGGGATGCAAGGAGTGACAGATTTCCTAATTATTTTGATTGTAGTCATATGATAGTGTTGTCATGATCTACTTTTCCTAAATTTATCAAATTATGTATTTTAAATGTTGTAGTTCATTGTATGCTAGTTATATTTTAGTATACCTATAAGATATTTAGAACTGGAACAAATTATGTTCAAATGTTTATCTCCACGTGGTATGCTTTGGAGAGTTTTTTATTTGTACTTTTCTTCACTTTTAAAATTACTTCCAGTGAGATTTATGGTAGACAGTGAGTACATATAGTTAAAAAATAGCTAGTGATATGTAAATATTATACATGGCTGAGGCAATCTGATTGAATTTACAGGAATATTGCAAATTAAGTAGTCCTTTGTGGGCTCATCTGGGAACCCAATCACCATTTATAACTAGGTTGCTATGAAAAAATGTGCTTTCCATTCCAAAGACTGATCTTCAATTGAACTTCCAGAACAGTTTTATTTTCCTTTCAATTCTCTTAACAGCAGGATTTTTTGTTTCAGGTTTTGTTCACAAGAGTTTCTCTTATTTTCTTGTGGGCGCTTATTTTTTTTCACCATAGAAGAAACAGTTCCTTAAAAACTGAAACAATATTTGGTGTGGGAAGCACAAGAGAAGAAGATTGAGGTCATAGAAGTTTTCTGCTTGGCTTACCAGAAAAAGCTTTCGATGTGTTTATACTCAGAAGCAAAATTGTAAACACAGCACCTTGTTACCACGAATGCCTGCTTCCTAGTTTAGGTGGCTCTGGTGGCAGAGCAGCACGGTAAAGGAACTGCTTTCTCCCTCCACACACAGCCTTCCTCAGCCTCTCGACCCACGCCCCTTAGCTAAGCCCATTGCAGAGCTCCTACCACAGAAGTGTTTCTGTCCTATGTCCTTACCAGCCTTGCCCTATAAGCTCGTTAGACTTGAAGAAACATTTGTTTTCCAGTTAAGTTCTCACCATGGAAACAAGGCAATAACATGTAAAACAAAAAACAACCTGAAAATTTTTAAACTTGGTGGGTGCTGTGATTTGAGAGTGTTCCCCTAAAAAAATGTTCATGTGTTGCCAGTTTAATAATTCCTCACGGCAGTATTGGCAGATGAGGCCTAGTGCTGGTGTCTGAGTCCCGGGACAGGCCCTGAAGCATGGACTGGTCTTCTATGGTGGGTCACTTCTTATTCTTGTGGGACTGGATGGGCGGGCTGTTGTGTAAAATGCATCTTGTCTTGCTTCTTTTTCACATGTGCCCACTTGTGACCCCATCTTTTACTGTGAGGTGAACTAACAGGAGGCCCTCACCAGATGTGGCTGCCTAGTCCTAGATGTCCCAGCCTCAGAATTATCTCATCACAACAGGGGAAGTGGACTGGATACCAAGGTAGCCTCTTTTCTTTATAAAAGTTTCACAGACTCAGACATTCTGTTATAGAAATGGAAAAAGATCCATAATAGTACCAATTGGGACTTGTACCAGTTGCTTATAATGTGAGACAACCAGCTGAATTTAGAGTGGCTAGATCCTAAAGAAAAATTCTTTATCTACTCCGGTAGAAGAAACTTAGGAAACACAGAAAAGCTTTGCACATATGTCATCATATCTTTCCAGAATAAGAAAAAGATATAATTCTATTGCAACTCCTTGCTGTCTTGGAAACTTCACACATTCTTAGACACACAACATAATCACACCTTAGCCTATTAAAAAATAGCTTAACTCAGTCAATATGCCTTCTTTCTGACTAAAAATGGTTTTACCTAATTTTTTATAGTGTAGTGGCAAGCAGAAACACTGAAACAACTTTCGGGATTTGGAAGGAGATTGATTGATTGATTGATTGATTGATTGATTGGTTGGTTGGTTGATTGATTGATTTGCAGAACCAGGGATTGAACAAGTGCCAGGCAGGTACTTGTACCCTTGCGCTACCTCTCCAGCCCTGGAGGGAGATTTATTTACCATCAGAGGAGCACTGATAAGAAACTAATCCTTATACAAATGTGAAGGATCAAGGAGTGAAGTTTTCATGGAATCTAGAAAGGGGAGGTACAGGGGTTGGGTACTTGACTGGCTTTTATTTATTTATTTATTTATTTGTCTTTTTGAGACAGGGCTTCAATATGCACTTCAGGCTGGCTTGAGCTCACTTTTTAGCCCAGGCTGGTCTTGAACTTGCACCCATCCTCCTGCTTCAGCCTCCCAAGTGCTGGGATTACAGATATGCACCACCATGTCTGGCTTGATTGGCTCTTACAATATGCATTATAGTAACTAACTGTGCATCACGGTGACCAGCCATTTCTAGAAGATAGTTATAATAGGTACTGTAACAGGAACTATTACCTGGGCGACTAAGAAACTGAAGTATACTGGTGATGGTGGTGGTGGTGGTGTGTGTGTGTGTGTGTGTGTGTGTGTGTGTGTGTGTGTGTGTGCATTTATACTAGTAGAGCAGTAATATAACATTATGTTGAAATTTCTTCAAAAGGAATACCTATCTCTCCTATAAATTTAACTGAGATTTCAAAAGTGTCTTGTTACTTATGTATACTCTTCAGTGGAAAATTTTAAATCTTAGGTTAGACTTAAATAAACATGTCATTTGAAAATAATTGATGGAATGATGAAAGACTAGCACAAAGACTTGTCATTATTTAGTATGATCATTGTTGCTGTTACCTTATGTGTTTCTTAAGGAAAGTACAGTACTAAGGTTCCATTAAGTCGTCTAATTTTTGTATTCTGTTCCTCTGTCATCTAAATTATTGTGACTGTTAAGAAGTTGATGGTTAGAAAATAATTTTCAAGTCATTGTATTCATTTAAGAAAAATAAAGTTGTATCATTCAGCTTTTTAGTTGAAAGCAATAGAAATGAAATTTATATTATTTAGATGGACTATATTATCAGAGGATACTTCACAGAATGTTGGTCCAAGGTAGATAGATAATCAGCCAAGTGTGATGCCCAGCAAGCTACAGGAACCTCTCTTGTGAAGAGATCACTGTCCCTTGTTCTGGGCCTACCTATCACAGACTGCACCAATATCTCCACTGCATATAGACTTCTCACTGGTATTTCCAAGAAGACCAAGTGGGGTGGTTGTCACCTTCAGCAGAACAGTTTGTAAGTAGTCTCTCTCTTTTGTGTCATGAGTTTCCAATTCTATATTGAAAACAGAAATAAACCTGAGGTCTGGGCCCTAGCTGCAGAGGTGCTTTAAGGGTGAGCATCTGCTATGTGTTCTCTAGGAAGCAGAGCAGACGGTTTCTGCCTCAGGGAACAGAGGAAGTGGGTTTGATGCCAAGGCATGGATGTCTTCTACATGGTGTTAGTTATTACTTTTTCAAGAAATAGGAGGTGGAAAATATCATTAATAAACCATTGTAGAACACTGTCAAATACTGTTTGTGACAATGCCACAAGAACAAATCTGTGGAACCTAGGATGTATATAAAGTCAAGTGATAGACAGTACTGTATAGAAATGATGGGAAACACATCACTGAGCCTGTGAATGTGTTGAGATTTTACACAACATCGCTTGTATTTCAAGACATATATTATACAGAAGGCTTAAGAATGCAGATTTAGATTCTAGTCTGAACTCATCACTACACAGAGTAGATTATCAGCAGAGCCCCAGAGAGCAGCTTATTGAAAGATGCACAGGGGTGGAAGGGACTAGAACCTATACCTTAAATATTATCTAAAGAACATCTTCAAAGTACAGGGTATGAATTAAAGATCATACATATGTATGCCTAAAATCACATCAATTTTTACCAAAGGTATTACATGTTTGGTAGCACAGAAACTATCATCAGGTTTAAGTGCTATTAATCCAAAGGCAATCATAGCATCAGCTGCAGAAAGGATCTGTTTTCCTTTGGATTGCTTGTTAGTTTGAATTTGTTGAATCCTAACTCTCAAGGCAGTGGGTCTGCTATCTTGTGAACATGTACTCATATAAATGTGAAACAGTTGTAGGAGGACTTCAGTTCATTTTAAAGAGAAGAAAAATAAAAGACATGGCCAGGGAGATAGCTCAGTGACATAAGCACCTTCCTGGCAAGGGCAAAGACCTGAGTTGGATCCCTCTTCCTCCTGCACTGATATGATGTTGTAGCCACCAGGCTTGTCCTGGAGTCCTCATCAGGCTCTTTTCTTAGGCTTCTGGTTAGTAAAATAATAATTAAGAAAATAAAATGTTAGCTTTGTGTGTTAACATGAACTCCAAGCTATAACAGAAAACAAAATACAATAATAACATGTGAAGTAGGCATTACTTTCAAGTTTCAATATAGTTAGTGTACTGGTTGATATGTTAGGCATAATCATATGCATACCTCTGTATTTGGAGACTGGTTTAGTTAGCTATGTAGGAATACAGAGTCAGTGTGGCCAGATCTTCTAATTTTTAAGTAAGCCTTGAAATCTGAATTTTGTATGAAATGTTCTAATTTCAAATGTTCACATGCAACATACCTCCTTTCAAACATGATTAAAACAACATAATCTATCCAGCTAAAACATAATCTATCTGGCTGGGCTGGGTTCCGTGAGCTATCTTTTGAGATATCGACGTTATTCCTGACTTTTGGAGCACATTCTGTAGTTTACCTTTCATATCACGTATATGGGACTTTGAGCCTGACCAAACCATGTGATTGTTTGTTCTGGAGGAAGTTTAACAGAAGTATTAGTGTACAAAGGAAATCAAAGCAGGACCTTGGTCCTTGTGGAACGCTGCTGGGACGGCTTGAGTTGCTTTGCTAAGATATGTGGAAAGGAATGATACCGTGATGGCTCGCCAAGTCAAAGTTCAGTTCCTGGGATAATTACACTGCATTGCCCTCACTAACCCTGTTAATGATTCCTCCCACTTCTGCTGTTATGGCTTTTTGTGAGAATCCTAGTGAGGCTGTAGTCCTAGAGGCTGTAGGCACCGGATCCCATAACTCTGTCTCTTGCTTTTCATTCCACCTGCCATACCTCGTTCCCAGAACCTGTCACCCAACACCAGTAAAGACCCTGCTGCATATTGTTATGCTGGTGGGTTGGGGGTGTCTGCGCAGACATTAGTCAGAGCTAGAGTTCAGCCTCATGTGCTTCTTGCTGAGGTACAGGCCCAGCAATACAGCTCCATGCTTCTGGAGGAAAGACCACCAAGCATGAGCCAGGTTCACCAAGCTTCCCCACAGAAGGCCTTCTAATTAGAGCCACAGTGGTCTACAATGGCTAGTTATACCCCTGGCATTTAGAGAAGAGAAGTCCAGGGACTTTAGTTTCTTAAGGTGAAATTTAAAAATTTAGCTTGGCCAAATAGCTCAGCAGATTAAAGTACCTGCTATAGGCACAGTGCAGTGGCCAGGGTTCGATCGAGTAGTGCTGGCCCCACCCTTAGGGTGCGCTGAGATGGGAATGAGACGGGGCATGGGGGCACACACCTGTAATCCCAGCGCTCGGGAGGCTGAAATCAGGAGAATTGCTATGAGTCTGATGTATGTAGTGAGACCCTGTAGACCCTGTACTAAATACATAAAAATTAAATTAAATTAAAAATTAAAAAATTAATTCCCAAATCTTTTTTCTTTATTTCTTTCCTGTCATAAGACAGGTTGCTCCTCACCCTCTGGGCTTACATACTGTTTGAGGTGAAGAGCTTGCTAGCTCAGAGGGCCAGCTGGGGTGCACTCACATAGAGGACTCTGAAATCCTGGAAACGCCCAGCCCACTGGGGCTGGTCAAGATAGACATACCTAGTGCTAAGGAAAGGTCCTTCTGCCTCCCTTGATAGAAATCAGCACCTGAAGCATTTTTACTTATTCCTTGCTGTCAACAAATGCACAGCCCTTAGTTATTACCTGATCACTTTCCACAAGCCAGTTTATTACATGGATGCCAATGGAGAATTTAAATGAGTAGGAGTAGCCAGGCGTGATGGCGCATGCCTGTAATCCCAGCACTTGGGAGGCTGAGGCAGGAGGATTGGTGCGAGTTCGAAACCAGCCTGGGCTATCAAAGTGAGTTCAAGGCCAGCTGCATTGCATAGTGAGACCCTGTCTCAAAAAAGAAAAAAAAAAATGGGTACGAGTATTTGTTGCCTTGAGAGTTCACTGAGATAATGCACTCAAGACCTTTAACCTAGCAATGTCCAGAGCAGAATGAATGATTGCTTTTTAAAAAACATTAGTTACAATGTGGAACTCATATCTAATTGGTCACAATTTTATCTTTGCAGATTAGTAATAAAACATTTTCTTTAGCATATAAAAACCCTTGGGACTCGTCCTACACTCATCTGAATAGTGGTCATTATAATTCACTTTATGTGGAGACCTCAGTCTAGATGTTCCATGTTAGAACTGGAAAATAGGAGCTGACCCATTAGCTCAGTGGACTAAAGCACCTGAGACAGTGCTGGAGGCTGGGTGTGGTGGCACGCACCTGTAATCCTAGCACTTGGAAGCTGCAAGCAGGAGAATCACTATAAGTCTGATCTATGCAGTGAGGCCCTGAAGACCCTGTAGACCCTGTCCTAAATACAGAAAAAAAACCCTAGAAAATAGGAGGAAGGGGCTAGGGAGAATGACAATAGAAAAGTTACTGCCTATTGACCATTTTCTCTTTATTTGAAAGTATTCAACCAAATTAGATCTCAAATTGCTAAGAGAGTGGCAAATATGGAAGTTGGGATCTTGGTTCTATGATTGGAACAAAGCAAGGCACACATTTTCTACACATTGTCCCCATTCTTTACACAGTATAGCATAATGATTTTAAGTCACAGACAGATTTTCAATGTAAGAATAATGATGATTAAAGCAGTAATGATGATAGCAGTTAGTGTACAGGATTGTTTTAGGATTAAATGATACAGTGTTTGTGAAGAATTTGGCACAATACTTGATACAGGGGTGGTCAGTTATACAAGCTATCAGGCACTACAGAGTAAGGTGACAAGTGTCATTCAACCATAATACATTCACCAGCCAAGCGAGGCACATGAACAAGCAGCTCTGCTCTAGAGAACATCAGGCACCCAAGGAAATCTAAGCAATGGGTTGCTAGGCAGAGGGGTGTCACACGACATCATCTTGACCAATGTATCGATAAATACACTACTATGGCTGAACAGTTCCTTTTCCTCCCATCTACAGAGAGGGCTCCACCTGAGCTCAGCTATAATTGTCTTCAATTGTTCATCTTCTCGCAACCCTTCATAGTCCTCCCCTGGGAAGTGAAGAGTCGTGTGAGCCATATCATCTCTCTCTTTCTCTCTGTGCTATATATTGTGCTAACAAGATGCAGGAGACCAGTCTCTTGAGTAGGTTATGGCCTAATAGAGTAAAACTTCAGGGTAAGATGAGAGACAAGACACAGTGCGGCAGAGTGAACTGCCATCCAGAGGCTTTGGGAGTGTATCTGGCTGGCATGAATTTTATTTTGCAGTATATATGGATCTCACTGCTACATGAACTATAGCTTGAATTGTCCCCATATGGAGCCAACTGGAGTCAGCCATCGTATAATTTTGACAAAGCCATGATTTATAGAATGAAAGTCATTTTGAGTTTACCCACTTCGTTTCTTGCACTACTCATAAGATCAGTACTCAAATCATCCAAGATGTGTATCTCTTCCCTTTTCTACCCAGGATACACATTCAGTAGTTTCTCTGAAGAGCCACTTACTTAGAAACTTTCTAAGCAAAGATACTGTTTTTCTCATATAACTCTATTCTCTTGAATTAAACTAAGAAGCTTTTTCTCTTAATAAAGAGAATCAAACTAGAAAGAATTTCTAGGTCATGGGTACTCTGCCCACTCCTGCTGGTATCTATCTTGGAGAGCAGGTCCCAGCCACTTCTAGGATTCTCATAGGAAGAGGCACTAGAAGGCCATTCTGTAGCATTATGTAAGAAGTATTTTTGATGAAAGTCCTTCTCAGTATTTATGCTTAATATTTCATTATGCAATTGGAGACAGTTATCATTTGAGAACTTTCAGTAATTTTAAATTATTGGGTTAGAGTCTGAAGTGTCTTATTTGCTTTTACTAATGGTTTCTAAAATTAGGATTCCTAGTAGAGCTTAGAGACCCTAACATTAAAGTACTCTAATTGACTTTCCTGTACTCCAGCAAACATGAACTAGAAACCTTTCGCATGTCCAATATTGAGCCTAGCCATGAGTATTTGGAAGATTAGAGAGTTTTATAGGTTTCTAAATACCCTATCAAAACTTATAAAATCCATAAGTATATTCATTTGCTAAACATAAATTATCTGTCTTAGCCTTAAACAGTTCAGAAGTGGAAATCTTAGTAAGTTTTAGTACATGGTACTCAGTGAAGGATATCTTTTCTAAGAACTCTTATACATGACTATTACAAATAAATATATCAGCCTCTTCACAGGTGTTATGGTATATATCTAGAGCCTTCTGCACTCATAGGTGGGTCTTTCCTCAGTTTTTATTGCCATATATTTGCAGTACATAATTATTACATTCCTTATGGGGAACTGGTACATGCACCTAAACAATAAGGATTATGGGGGAGGTGCATATAGCCCACTTGCTGTCAGGAAGTGGAACCTGGTAAGAAGAGGAGGGTAACTGGGGACATAGCCTGCAACCGTGTGTTTCCCTCTCTAGCTCCTTGCTTCTCAATTTTCTTCCTGTCTGCCATAATGTGAGCAACTTATCCATTGCTGGACCTGCTATGCCATTATTAAACATCTGAAACATAAGCGAAAATAAACTCTGCTCTTGTAAGTTGTTGGTGTCAGGTATTTTGCCCCAGGAATGAAGATGTCATTCATGGATATTGTTTCCACTATCATACAGTATTTTTGTAAGGGAAAAAAATCATTGTAAATAAGAAAGTGAATCCCTAGTATGGCTTCACCTAAGTATTAATTTTTTCCCTATGGGTGAGAAAGTTATTTCCTAAACTATTCTCATTTCAACCTCTACCTCTTCCACTCTGAAGCGCTTGCTTCATCTTCTGAACCAATGTGAGGTGAGTATATGTCCTTCTCCATAGGACAGCTGTAATGGTTGACACACTATGTCAATTTAAGAAGTACAGAAGCTTAACTAAGTAACTCAGCAGCTCTACATCCATCCTGGGACGTGGAGGATGATATGCCTTTGCCACTCTAGGATGTGTCATTGTGGCAATTTGAGAAGTTTATCAGTTTAACTAAGGGACTCAGCAGGGGACCATGGTCCTTACTTTGTAAACCTCCTGAGACTGTGCAAGAGAAGGGCTCAGAGATGGTGTGAGTGCTATAGTCCTTTGAGGTTGGGTAACCTACTCACTCTATAAGGCACAAAGAGAGGCTTATCCTCTTCATCTTTACTCTTGTTGTTTTTGCTGTCTTCTGCGAACTTGAAGTGCTGCCCCTGTGCCATGCTACCTTGACTTGGAGCCAGCTGATTATGGGCTGAAGCCTCCACAAACCGTGAGCTAAATAAACCCTTCCTTCCTTCCTTCATTTTAGTTGTTGGGTACTTTGTCTCAGCAACGAGATAAAAGTAACTAAGACAACAACCCCAGGTGTTTTGCAGACAGTACATCAGTCTTACATCTCTAGCACCCTCAGGGTCTATGCCTCAGGAGAACCTGTCCAGAGCAGCCTCACTAAAAGAGAATCTCTTTTTCAGGTAGGCTGCCAATCATCCTTCTTGTTTCCTTCAAGCCCTTTCTACTGTCTGAAATTAGTATCTGTGCATGTTTTAATTGCTGACCAGAACAAAAACTTTGAAAGCAAATATCTTGTCTGATTCACCACTGAGTCTCCTGTGCCTAGAACCATGAAAGTATTTTCCTTTCTCATTTTGGGGAAAAAATATACAGTTCTCACAATGTAAAGGAAGCAAGGCTTATTTTGGCTTGCTTCGGGAATTTCAGTCCATCACTGGCAGGCTCATGCACAAAAACTGCATGGTGGGAGGGCCTGCAATGTGGGAAAACTGCGACATAGTGACAGCCGAAATGCAGAGAGACAAGGGAGGGCCTGAGGAGAGAGAAGTTCCATGCCAAATCACACCCAGAGTGACCTGCCTCCCACCAGGTCCAATCTCCTAACAGCAAGTTTAGCTATTGAACTTATGAGGGAATCAGTCCACCAATGAATGCAGTGCACCCATCATCCAGTGAACTTCCAAAGCCTCATTTCTGAGTGCCTAGAGTTTGGAGGGATATCAGATATAACTATAATATAATACTTCTGGTCCCCAAACACTCATGTCATCTCTATGCAAAATATGTGTAGTCCATCTCTACTATAGTGGCAGGCCCCACTCCTATGGTGGTTTTCGTTGTAGCACTCATATTTCTCTTTGGGAGTGGCCTTGCTCGCTGCCTGTGGCTTTCCTCAGATGTTTCATGCTACTGGTTTTTCTAACTTCCTGAGGTCTCCCCTGATCTTTCAGCTTAAGTCTCACAGCTTCACCTATTACCCTTTCAAAGAACTACTGAAATCTTTGTATATCTTTCCCTGACTTTACAACTCTTGCATTTGACATACTTGTGTAATTATACCAAAGCCTGCTATCAGTTTGAGCACTGGCTGGCTACCTTAAATCATACCTTCAGAGGCCTCTGGCTAAACATAGTGAACCAAATCCTAGGGAACCAATGTTCTAGGCAGACTGGGACTCTTTCCTCAAATCAAAGTGTTTTACTTTCACACTTTTGAGTTAGTGAAGGGTGAGGACTTACCGATTCCTGAGACATCCTTGTAGGATCTTTCCTATTATTGATGCAAAGTCCTTGGTTTAATGTTAATGTTAATCTTTCTGACAACCAAGCTCTTTTCTTTTTCAAATTTGCAGGTACTTCTTTTCTGGGGAAGTTAAAACTTCTCAAATGGTCTTTTTTGTTGTTGTTTGCTTGCTTTGTTTTGGCTCCTGATTTTCAGTATGAAGCCAGGCAAAAGCTGTCTGCGGTACTCATGCTACAATCTGAATGTTGGGATATTGTTAAATAACTCCACCATACTAATTAGCCTGCTGCCCTTAATCTCAGCTCTTTCCCCACCAAAGTCTCAGGACATGAGAAAAATGAGAGCATAATACACATGGCCTTTGATCTAACTGTCAATGGCACCCTTGTTCTCAACTGAAACCTCTTGAGCCTCCTCTTTATGATCTACATTTCTATGAGCATTCTGATCTCCTGAGCTCTGACCAGAATCTCCCATCAAACTTAGCTTAAAGAAGTCTAAGGTTTCACTAGGCAGTGTCTCTAAACATTTTCATACTTCTCCCACAAACTTATTCCAAAGGCTTCTGAAATAACATGGTCAAGTATATTGATAGTCATGACCCCACTCCTAGTACCAAAATCAAATGCAGAATTAGTACAGTGAAAGGGCCTGTGATGTAGGAAAACTGCTCTATTTTGGCAGAGAGATGAGAGAAGACTGGGAAGGAGATATATCCTTCAGTAACTCATCTTTTACCAGACTCCACTTTCTAACAGCATATCCAGCTACTAAACTGATTAATGGGTGAGTCCACCAATGAATACAGTGCCCTCATGATACAATGGACTTCTGAAGCCTCAGTCTCTGAGCATCTGAGAGTTTCACAGTACATCTTTTATGTAAAGTATAACAGCATTCTACTAATATTGGTGGATTATTAATCAAATGAATAAGTTAGCAAACCTGAAATCAATGTCCTTTAGCCATTCTTTACCTGATCTGATTCTAGTTTGTTTCTTTAGTTTATGTAAAATATAGTGAGAAGAATTTACTGGCTGTTTTCTATTCCTTTTCCTTTAGGCACAGTGATACTAAGAGAAAATCAAAAGCTGCTAGGAATTATTGTGTGATATCTGCTGGTATTTTATTATGCGACCTTGAAGAAGTTTATCTTTCTGAGCATTAGTCATTCATACAGAAAATCCACAATTCAGACAACTTGAGATCAGTGGTTCCCTGAGAGTCACAAGTTCCTTCGTGGGACTGTAAACATCAAAGAAAAAGGTCCCAGTGTGGCTGAAATGTGCCTAAGATCTCATTACTGCTCAGCAACAAAGGGTCAAACTTGTTGTTCCCAAACTTAGATGTACACTTGAGCCACCTAGGAAGTAATTTTTATTAAACTGACTTCATTGAACTAAAATGTATATGCAGGTAAATATACATCGTTTTAAGCAAATTAGGTGGGTTTTGACAAATGTATATACTCATGTAACTATCATTCCATCAAAATACAAAACTTTACAATCACACTGTAATCTCCTGGCCCTTTCTCATGCTCTTGAGATTACAATCTCTAAATATAGAAATCTGAGATTTTATTTAACACATTCAGAGGAAATTCTTATGCAAAAGTTGAGTGTAGATATTTTTGAATTAAGGTATTTTTGTCTTTGAATTCAGATAGCTTCCACAAGGCAACTGTTTGTGGCTGAGAGTACGGCGGTTACAGGTTTCTTGTAGGATGAGAATTTGTATTTTTTCCACTACCTCTGCCAGATCTTGTGGCCTTTCTTAGCTCATGAGGTTCCTGGTGCTGTAACAAGTCTGACAGTCATCCCTGCAGACATTCTTTCAGCTCTAAGGTCATCCCATAAACTGAATTATGGGTCCCAGTGTTCACAGGTAAATCTATAATCTTAATCTATAAAAACTTGCCCTTGTCATGGGAAAGCAGAGGTGCTTTGGGAAGCCTTCCACCTCAGCTCAGCTGCTGGAATTACTCGTGACAGTTTTACAAGTTTTTTTTTTTTACTATTTGGAAATTTTTTTTCTTTAAGAAATGAGAGGAGCTTCTTTGACCATAGTCCACACACGCCACCTTCAGGAAGGAACTAGAACACTCTTTGTTAGAGTGTTTGCAGGAAAGTTTCTTATACGAACTGTTTAAATATTAATATTAAATACAGTTTAAAATTTTTTTTTCAGATTTTTTGAAAAATAGGACGTGACTCTTTTACAGGTTCAGAGCAAAATAGTGGGAGGTAAAAAATATATCTATATCTATGTATCTCCTAATATTTTTAATGTTCTTTTTCATAGTAACAGAGAGCATATTTGATACATTTAATAAAGCTGCATAATTATTTTCTAAAGTCTACAGTTCAAATAGGATTCCTTCTTGATACACATTCTACATATTTGCTAAATGCATGATATATATCTGCCGTTTATAATATCATATTAAAATACATTTCACTGTCTTAAAAAACCCTTTGTGTTCTGCACATCCATCTCTCTCCCAATTCTTTCACTATCTCTGTAGCTTTATCTTTTCCCATAATGTCATATAGTTGGAATTACATGATTTATAGCCTTTTTTGGGGGGGTTTCTGTTACTTAGCAATATCTACATGAAGCTCCTCAGTGCTTGTGGGCCACTGAAAGCTCATTTCTGTTTCTTTTGAGTGTGCCCGACTGACAGCTGTGGTAGGCTGCATATGGCATTGCGGTATGGCTTGTATTTACAAGTCTCCTCAAAGTCTCATGTGCTATAGTTGTGGAGTTTCTATGGCAGCTGTATTAAGTGTGTAAATGTTGATTAAGAGTGTGAAGTTGGGCCAGCGAGATGGCTCAGCGGTCTAAAGCACCTACTTAGGTAAGCTTAGGCCACCACAGGGACCGAGGTTTGATCCTCAGCACTGCATGCTATGCCAGCCCCACACCCAGGGCAGGCTGAGCTGGCCATTTTATATCTATATCTAGATCTATATCTAGATCTAGATATAGATAGATATAGATAGATAGAGATAGAGATAGGGATAGATAGATAAATAGATAGATAGATAGATAGATAGATAGATAGATAGATAGATACTGCAGGGCCGGCCAGACAGCTCAGTGAACTAAAGAGCCTGCTTAAGCAGGCACAGGGACCGAGGGTTCCATCCCCTGCATGCTGTGCTGGCCCCACCCCTGGGGCACACTGATGCCATGAGTAAGACTGGGCATGGTGGCACACACTTATAATCCCAGCTCCTGGGAAGCTGAAAGCAAGAAGATCACTACAAGTCTGATCTGTGTAGTGGGACCATGCATACCCTGTACTAAAAAGAAATGTAATACTGGGATCAAGAGGGGAGATAATGGAGGCCCCCTCCTGGGTGTGGTTGGAAGCAATCAATAAGCTGATAGCTTCGTGGACCATGAAAGGAGCAAGGAAGGCAGTCCTGCTGTCGCCGCTGGCACCTACTGTTCGGCTCCTCCTGTCTTCCATGCCATAGGCTTCTTTGCCATCCCTCTTTACCATGCTCCCCTGCCTTGGGGCCAGCCAACTATGGACCGAAGCCTCTACAAACTATGAGCTAAAATGAACCTTCCCTCCTTTAACCTTGGCTGTCAGGTATTTTGTCTCAGCAACTAGAAAAGTAACTAAGAAGAAGATTACAAACTTTTAGCATGCTATTTGATTTTAAGTGCTGTTTTTCATGACTTAAGTACATGGATACTCAAGTTTGGACTTCATAGGTAAAATACAAAGCTCTGTAGGATGGGCCAGTGCACTTCTAACTCTACCCACCGTGCCCACCACACACAGTCAAATCAAGACCTGCACAATGTATCATTTTGAGAGCAATTTACATTGCTCTCTTTTTGAAAAGTTATAATGAAAATGTAAAAGTAATGAAAAATTATATATTCGTGTTTACTTATTATATTATACATTTTATATAGCCTATGACAATTCCTCTTTACTCAATGAGGCCCAAAAGTGTCAAAACTTTGTATCCATGATCTAGATGCAGCACAGTTGATTTACCTACTGTTATGGTTTATGTCTAGTTGTCCCCCCAAAGCCTCATGTAGTCACTGGGCAGGGACTTCTAGAGTTTGAGACTTGATCCATGATCCCTGGGATTATGGGTTTTAGTACTGGTGGGATTATGGGTTGAAGTACTTCTGGGATTATGGGTGTAGCCTAAGGTGGGGGCTAAGGCAGAGAGCCTGAATGTAATATAAAGAGAGACAGAGAAACAGACTGGAGCTGTTCCTCTCTGCTGCCCTGTTTGGTTGGCTACTTTTGCCACCATTTTGTTGCTGTTCCGCCGCCATGAATTGGATGCTCTCTGCTCTGTTCCACTCAGCTTTGGGCCAGCCAAATATGGACTGAAATCTCCACAAACTGTGAGCTAAATAAGCCTTTCCTTCCTTCATCTTGAGTATCTGGTATTTGTCCCAGCAATGAGTAAAAAGTAACTAAGACACTTACCTACTAAAAGATATATTAGTTCATTTCAAGTTTTGGCAATTATGAATGTTTGCATACATTTTTGTAAGATATTTTTCCATTGTTTTCATAAATGACAGAATGTTTGCTAGGTAGTCTGGAAAGAGTATATTTAGTTTTATAAAAAATTGTCAAACTACCTTCTAAAGTAGTTGAGCCATTTTGCATTCTTAGTAGTAATAAGTAACAGTTCCCATTTCCCATACTTGACATTCTTGGGAGCATCTAAAAGATATTTATATATATATATATATATATATATATATATATATATATATATATAT